>JANHGC010006175.1:12558-25749 GCA_027560395.1 Boaedon fuliginosus | reverse complement strand
GCCCCTAACTCATAGGTTAGTCAGTGGATGACATCCCCCGAAAGTAAGACCGGGTGCCTTTTTGGGTGGCAAAAAAAATATAAGACAGGGTCTTATTTTCGGGAAAACACGGTAATTACCAATTGTATACTGTTTTAAACATCAGTACAACTGGACATGAATAGCATTTTCAGTTCTGGTGCAGAAAGAACAACTTATATTATGAAAAGACTGTAAGGAATCCCCAGTGAGCAAAGGTTATGGCATATTTAGTTCAGAAAAAGAGTAAATAAGTGGACATGATTGATATGTAAAAATTGTCCATGGAATATAGGCTATTTGTCTGAACAGGGCTGTATTTTATCTATTAAAATTCCAAAAACCAATTGAAACTGTATATATTTATTGCTGAAGTATTTTACTATATGCTACTAAAATATGTGCCATATTAGAGGGCAGAAATGAATTTTAGTTTTTGTTTTGTGTAATAACAAAGTGCTATGAGAAAAAAAAGAAGCATTTCCTGCATTTGTTCAGTTCATAGGCTGTGATTCTAAAGAAGTGGTATATATCTTGCTTTGGATCTCTTTCTCTTTATATGTTTGTAATCCTATGATAGTCACTGTTTCCTCTGGGAAGTTGTGTAATGGAGTGTTGGGACCAATTTTTCAGTGGAAGGAAGCATGTTCGAGTAGCAGGAAGTACGCTTTACAGGAAACTTGCAACTATGTTGGAATGAATAGTTTGCTTGAATTCTTAAAAGTGTATATGAGGTTTGATCTTACAGGTTTGACAGGGAGTTAAAATTTGTTTTTAGACTCAAAAGGAAAAAGATCGCCAGGCAGGAAAGCTGTTAACTAATTTAAAGACTAGCTGTCTCAGCATGCTTTTAATACTAACAGACTGACTGGCAATATTTTTCTAAAAATAAAACAGAATGATTACATGTTGTACTTGTTTTGATAGGAACAACGTTTGCGTTATCTCAAGCAACAAGAACGCCGTCAACAACAGTCTGTGTCTGAGAGTGAAAAGCTTCAGAAACTTAAAGAACGAGTAGAGACCCAAGAGACTAAGCTGAAAAAAATCCGTGCCATGAGGGGACAGGTGGACTACAGCAAAATTATGAATGGCAATTTGTGTATGAGTGATTTCTCCCCATTTCTGTAATACTTGTTACTTGACTTTTTTGACCCATTCTTTGATTTAGAGATAGTCATGCAGTGAGATGTTTGTCAAACTATTTTGATACTTCAGATATGGTAAAGCAATCCTCTGAACCATTTTAAACATGGAGTTAGTTGGAAGCCATTTCTGCTACTACACTTTTATTTTCCACACCCTCCATTTTTCATGACAAGGAGAACAACTACTGAATCAGAATATAGCCAAGTTTACATTATTTTTCAGCTTGTTGTGAGCACATACTTGATTAAGAATGAGATATAAGTGCATAGTTAAAACTATTAAACTTGGTATGAATTATCTGAGCAATGCAAGACATCCATATATTTCAGTAAGCCAGGATTTTAAAAATGTGACTTATTATGTGAGCCATAATGGTCTAGTTTATATATAGTTCACCATCTTGGAGATCCGACAGGTTCCCATACTTTTTATCTTCCAGAGAGCATCCAAGACCTGGCTCTTCCCCCAGGCATTGAGATAGGGTGAGGTCATAGTGGGAGGGGGCATAGTTTGACTTAAAGGTGGGTATCTATACAAATGTTTTACATAAGTAAGTAAATATAATTCTGAAACATTATATATTTACATACCATGCTTATTCAAAAAAGAAAGCACATGATTAATCATTATATTTGAATCAGAAGAGTTATTCAGTATTAATATTCTCAATTTTTACTGTTTTTGGAGAACCTCTTAATACTCTTTCTTTCAAACATACAGTATATAAATTAATACACCGATTTTCTTAAGTCTTAAGTACAAATGCAGGCTTCTTTGTTTATGGAATTTATAGGCTGGTTGTGGCAGTGAGCATCCTATGCTTTGAACATGGAGCTGGACTGTACAATTTAGGGCTTTAATTAGTAGTAATTAGTATTAATTAGTATTCTCTGCTTCCCATGAATGTCCACTATTGCTTGTATGTCCTGAGTGTAGGGAGCAGAAATTTATTTATTAAGGGATCTTAGAAAACCTACAGCATGAGAATATCATAATGAACTTTTGTCAAATCACAGTTTCTCCATTTCTCATTTTTATTTTGCTCATAGAGATACAATGCAAACCAATAAAGGATAATATTTATAGTTCTGGGTTGAAATGAGTCATTGTTGGTGCTCTCTGGGCTTGGTTGTTTTCTTGCAGATGTTTCATTTCCTATACTAAGTAATATCATCAGTGCTAGTCACCAGCATTGATATTACCTAGTTTGGGTAATGAAACATCTGCAGGAAAACAACCAAGCTAAAAGAGCACTAAGGACACCTCATATAATGCAAAGATTGCAAGGATATAATTATTTATTTATTTATTACATTTTTATGCCACCCAACTCTCAAAGGACTCTGGGTGGCTTATAACATGGGTAGCAATAACACTCAGATTATATATACTGCTTATCAGAGCTTTACAACACTCCCCAAGCAGTTACAGAGTCAGCATATTGCTCCCAACAATCTGGGTCCTCATTTCACCGACCTTAGAAAGGATGGAAGGCTGAGTCAATCTTGAGCCTGGGGAGATTCGATCTGACAACCTGTTGAACAAGACAGCAGAGACTGCAGTGCTGCATTTAATCCCTGCGCCACCGAGGCTCTATACATAAATTTGCAGCATGACTATTTATCTTACTTAGTTTTCATCCTAAAGTTATAGTTAATAATATACACAGAAAACTAAACATGTTGGAATGGAACCACCTTGCTTATCGCTGGCACTCAAATCCCTTGGAAAATGCAACAAAAGTGTAAAAAGAATGGCTTGTATTCCTGTCTTACTTTATTAATCCCTGGATTTGTATTTATTACTCCTCAATAGTAATAATTGGTATTATGAAAACTCTCAAATGGACTTATGCCATCAATGCAAATGACACTGGCAAAGAATTCTTTTAAAAGAAAAAGTTTAAAATTTTTATTGAAAATACCTCTATGATCATAGAATTGTGACAGAAATGTTCCTATCTGCTCATCAGATTCTGGTGCTTTCCTTGTTTATCCAACCTGTTTCCAATTTCCTGTTAATTCTTCTCTCTTCAGTGCCTTGATGTCCATTGAGAAGTCAGTCTCAGAGATCCAATTCAGGGCCTTCTATCAGCAATTAATTCAGAAATCTAAATATGCCGAGCCGGTTCAATGACTTTCCAGAAATTAAATTTCAGAAGCTGGTCTTCAAACAGATGCAGTGGATATTCTGGTTTTAGGTTTGCTCTATCTATGGCCAGGAAATAATTTCTCAGAGGTTAGTTTGGCTGGAGGCTGAGAAGCAGGAGAAGGGAGGGGGGAAAAACGAAGTACTTGCTATCTGTTGTAACATAAAACTTGGCTCACATGCTTGAATGATCTGGTGTTATTTGCTCAATAGACACCTTTCATGCAATGCAGCTGTTTTTGGTTTATGGCACAATGCCTGATGAATAGTGTAGGCAAATGAGTACTGAAACCAGGCAAAAATATGTTCCCTACTTTGGCTGGGGGCAGGAGGGGTTGAATGGATCTGATAAGATTTTGGATAGGTTGATATATTATCCAAGATCACAGGTCCCAACATTTACTCTATAAGCAGAGGCTGGAAGTGATGCACCTCTTCCACAGGATGTTTTAATTTCTTACTTTATTGAATCACTGCAAGACACATCTACAGAGAAACAGCACTCAAAACTATTTGAATAACATCTACATTAACCCAATCCTCCCTTTTCTTTTCAGTCTGAAGTAGATAGAATGGTTTTATTGTTTAAGGTTGACTCAGGGATGATTGCCCATTGTCATCAACATTGGAAGATGAACTATACAGGAATAACAGAATCTAAACAAGACACCTAGGCAGAAAACCCTAATTACAGATGTCAAGCAATAGCCACCTCTGCCTGTTAAAACTGCAGAAGGAAAGCCACAAACCCAGGGTGTTGCTTGTTGAATTCCTCAGTTTGAGAGTTTGTGGCTAACCTGGCTCCTTGGGTTTTATAAACTATTCAGTCCCAATCCACTGGCTACTGTTCTCTGCACTGAAATGTATTATTTTGCTATCAATAAACAGCCGCAAAGTCAAATTAGTATTGTTTACTGTCAAATTAACATAGAAAGTGATACGTTCTGCTTTGTGTTTATAGCTTCTGCACAGCCAACTCCAGCAGAGAGTTGACTAAATGAGAACGGACAACTTCCAGTTGTAGATGCTCTTTGAGATCAAACAGGAGGCAAATGTTGTTTGTCTTATAAAATAAATAGTATCTTTTCAGGTTCATGTGTTCGGAATAACAACTATTATATTTCAACAGCTGCTTTTTATTCTGCAACTAATTGAATGTCTCATTCTCCAGTCAATTCACAGACCATTGTTTCCATTCCTCTGCTGATTCAGAGAAAGAGAGAATGTCTTCTACAAGGAATGTGGCCCTGGGATGTTAGTGGGGTGGGGGAAAGACGGACTGACATATGCACTACTCCGTTTGTTGTACTGACGACCTCTAAACATTTCAATAACTATGTCTGTGGGGTATGTGTTTCTCTACCTCCCTCCCCCTCATTTTTCTGCCTACTGGGAGATTCCAAAGATTTCTCTGAAATTACCAAATGAGTTGTCTTCTAAAGATTTCTTTTTCTTTTTACATATTCTTAAAGCCATTTTGCCATTTGTGTTTTCATTTCTTGGAATTTGTATTCTCTTCCATTCCCTATACTTCGAGTGATATAATCAATGTGCTGCATGTCCCCCCCCCCACACACACAATGGTACTTTAACCATTTTTTTAACCTTCACATAAAAATTGCCCCTGAAAATGCTTTTCGTGGGATGAGGCTCCTTACCATAAAAAACAAGTGCAAAGAGCAGTACAGTTTAGGCTGTTGGTTTGAGCTCCAAGCAATTGGGTTGCAAACATTTCATCACCATTGGAGGAGACATCGTCAGTGCATTTTGAATTGTGCTCACCTGTCAGAACACAGGTCTTTAAATACCTTTTTATGAGATGCAAATTAGTCTGAATGTTATTTGTTCCAGATGTGGCACTCAGCCAGTTCTGACAGGTTCAGGAGAACTGGTAGCGATAATTTTGATTGGTAATAACCCTATATTATTGTTTATAGATCTTAAAAAGAAATAGAAAAGGAACCCCCACCCTAAAAATAACATAAATATTTATTTTCTGACTTTCCAGTTCTTCGTACTGCAACAGATTTATAGTACTTCATTATGCCAATAATGAAGTACTATAGATCTGTTTTGATCAAAACATCTCACTAAATTCATTGGGGATATTCTTTATCAATTATTTAATGTAATTTGATATTGGAACAATTACCTGTTGTATCAGGCAACTGACATAAAAATCACTCATATTGCAGACACGTTACTAAATTAATGAAGAGTAAACTTACTATGCCTGTTATAGGCTCTAATGTATTTTGGGAAATGTGCAAAAATTGGAGTTTACTTGGTGTTGGAATTCTTGAAATACTTTACTTCAAATTGCTGTTGATTTACATATCTCAAATTGTGTATTTCAAGTTAATGCTGATATAAAGTAGATGGTTAATAATTCCACCATGGCTAAGGAAAAATGTAAATGTTATTTTAATACTGATGTAAGTACATGAGAGATACCATGTTTGCATTTCACATGGATGAATAATTTATTAAGAAAACTTTATGGGAAGGACAAATCTTTAGATCACCCTTGTCAAAATTATGATTATCCAATGATAATCATAATGAAATGAAAATTTTGGGGGTAGGGAGTAATTTTCTGAATCTTCAGTTCTATCATTGGAATGCATTTAGACTTCCAGTTCTCTTTGGAATCCAAGCAATCAAATTCCTAAATCATTATTTGCATGATTAGAAATTATTAATAAACTGTCTGATATCATGGCAGAGGTCTTAGAAAAATAAATACAGAATAACAAATCAGTGGCTACGAATCTTAAAAACGTTAAGTAAGTTTTTAATGCATTTAATGCATTTAAGAAGTGCTTGATTCAACAAAATATTTTTTGTATACTTATTGGAAACCCCCCCCCCCATTTTTTCTTAAAAAGGTTGATTGTCATCTTTGTGATGCTTATAAGTGTAAATGATGGGACACTTGAACATACTATATGACTTGTTTGATTATTGCTTTGTTTGATGAGATATACATATATTGTTGCTATGGTTTTTGAAAGAGTAATAAGGATTAAAGATATAAAACTGATTTTTAGTTGGACTGCATTAATTTATGAAGAACTCTGGGTTTACACATGAGGTGTAGAAAAAAAAGATTACCGTTTTTATGATGAAAAAGCAGTGCCACTACAGATTTATAATCATGGATTGCTTATGAACTGGCTGTGTAATGGAAAGCTGATCAATACTCTTCTGTGCAGCCAAGGTTTAATGCTTTGTTTAAAAATCGAGCATTTGCTTTTGTCTCTCCCTTCCCCCCTTTCTTCTTTTCTTTTTGTAGATTTTTGTCTTTCTTTCTCTATACTAAAGCAGTAACATTTTACATTATTTTTGAAAGAACAGCCAAGCCTTTGAAATAAAATCCTACTCTTGCCAACTGAGTTTTAAAAAATTAGTCTGCCAGACTGGGCACAATGTGCTGATCATGTACCACTGCATTCCTTAGGAAGACTGAAGAAAGCACTGGCACCGTCAACATCCTTCAGCATCATAAAATATTAGAGAAAAAAGCCCTGACACTTGTCTTTCTTCTGCTTAGCTAGAGAAGCATCTGGGTGGTTAAAGCAGAATGATCTGACCATGTTATGAATGCTCTAATCAACTTTTTCCAACCTCATATGGTGACAATGTCATTAAAAGCACAAAAATGAAAACGTAATAAAGGCAGCCCATATACCAGGTTAACAGGGATAGTTAGTAGCATATCTTTTGTTTGATCTTTGTAAGTATGTCCAGCACTTCATAAGATTTGCAGGTTCTTGTTGATTTGGTGTACTGCGCTCACAAAAATGGTATTTTTTTTCCATTTCCTATTTAAATCTAATTAGCACATCCCCAGTTACCATGGTTGACACTTCGGTAGACCCTGCCTTTTCCCTAAAAAAAGATTACTCATGCTAGAGGGAGCAAAGACTGGTTCCAAACTTTGATGTGATAGCGAGGCAGACACAATATTAACGACTGTCCAATACTCCTGCGGTTCCTGCTTACTCCAACTATGGGCCTTTATAAAATATCTTGCCCAGCAATAACTGATATAGTTATGCCATCTTTCCGTTGCAAAACTGAGAATCTATCTAAAAATGGTCTTAATTTCCATTTGCATCTTAAACCTGAGTTGCAGCAGTAAGATTAAGGTGCACGAAGGCTACGTCTTGCTTAGCCCAATAGCCAAACATGCAAGAACGCAGATTTGCCTCATGTTTATTATTTATCGATTTGCTTTTACACATTTTATCCTTCCTTTTTTCATGTACAACTTAAGGCAGCAAACTTATCAATATGCCTCCTCCTTCTATTTCCCCCACTTCATTTATTTATCAAATTTATATAGCAGAGAGCAAACATTAAGAAGGTGCCTAGACTTACAGTCCCCATGTCCCCATGCATTCATATAATTGTAAGCACCTTAAATGTTTCTTCTTTTCCTTCTTCTTCTTTTAATTAAACTAACCGTTTTTATTCCTCCTCTTCTTTTTTTCCCCATTTGGGATGGAGACAGTTTCAATTACTTAGATTGTTCTTGGAATATCAAGCCCAGCCCCATGGACTGGCAAGCTCTAAAGCTGGTTTGGCTTCATCTTCCCTCTTTCACATAAGCTCAAAGCTATTAAATTTAAAGCAAACATTCAGTGCTCCATCCACCGAGTCAGAGAACACATTTTAAAAAGCTATAAAGGACCAATCCAGATGGAACTGGGGAAGCTTTTCTGTCCCAAGGCATTTGGAAAGGCGAGTTTGGAGAGAGCAGTGGGCAGGGCTGATCAAAGTTTCCTTATCGATATTTATTTACTCTTCGGTATGTAAATTTCATACACATTTCAAAATGTTTTTTTCTTTTTTTAGAAAAGCAGATGTGCACATTCTTTAGCATTTCCATTGCGCAGCAAGAAACTCAAAGAAGCATGTGTCATTTTTATTTTGTAAACATTTCCTTCTTTGCATCAAAACCGCTCCTGCAATTCTTCCAGGGCATCTGCAATGCTGTGCTGCTCTTTTTTTTTTGGTCTGTGAAGGTGCAGCCTTTCTGCAGCCCATTGGGGCGAAGAGCCTTCAGTCTGGAGCTAATTGGAACCACCCGCCACTGTCCGTGCCGACTTCAAAAAGCATCTAATGATACCATCCCAGCACTGTTTGCTCAGTGTCAGTCTGAATTTCATTCCACACCATTTTGTTTTGCTTTAATTTGACATTATTTCGGTATTTATTTTACCTAATAAGCGACCCATTTAACTCTAAAAGCTTCGTTCGGGAAAGGCTAAGGAAGAAATTAAGAATGGGTGAAGCTTAGAATAACCACTGACCTGCTCGATTACTTTGCAGTACAGTGTGAACAAGGATGTCACATCAGCCACCGAGATGAAATCGATAAGCCACTCAGTGGAATTGCAAATGCTGTTTTAACTCTTTTGGGAAAGGCAGCAAGCTTTTTCCCTTTTAAAGCAAGCATGATTTGTTCACAAGTGTTCCATTTCCCAGTTCCCCTTACAAAAAAAGTGAAAAGTTTTGATTCTTGTGTAGAATCCCTATTTTAAAATCATTTTGAAGTCAAAAAGTAAAATAAGGTCTTTTTTTAAAAAAAAGACTGATTTGCAATCTTGTTTATGTTTGTGGTGGTGTGATGGGGGACAGCAGGAGTCTAGACTGCATCACACAAAGATAATAGTGTGGTATGATTAGCAATACTTTGGGCTGTGCCAAACACTACAAAGAGAGAGAGAGAGAGAGAAAGAGAGACAGAGAGAGACAGGGAGAGACATTCTCTCTTTCTCTGAATCAGCAGAGGAATGGAAACAATGGTCTGTAAATTGACTGGAGAATGAGATATTCAATTAGTTGCAGAATAAAAAGCTTTGGCTGTGCCAAACATTACAGAGAGAGAGAGAGAGAGAGGGAGAGGGAGAGAGAGAGAGAGGGAGAGGGAGAGAGGGAGAGGGAGAGATACATTCCTCCCAATAAGGGACAGCTTCCCCAACTAAAATCCCCAATCCTTATCACTCTTTTTGGGGGGTCTGATTTACAGGGTTATGCCTCCTCAAAAACAAACAACAAATGATATATTAAACTTAATTTTCAAATGTATTTGTTTATGAAATTGATTTGCATCTATCTCATATCCAATGACTTTGGATGCCTTACAACATTGCACTTCAAGCTGAACTTGATGGGAGATTTAGTATTATTATTTATTATTTCGATTTATATCCCGCCTCTCTTCACCCGTTTGGGGAACTCGAGGTGGCAAACAATACAATAAAATATCAAACCTATACAATAAAAGCCAAAACACATTCGCTCACTCAATCATACATGGGGAAGGGAGATCACGTAACTAACTACCTCTTTTTTATAAGTTGTTTCTTCCTTAAAACTGGGGTTACTCCAAGATTCAGCAAAACGGCATGTTTAAAAGGAATTCTGCACAACAATTTTAGACTGTAGATTCTATTGGTCTGCCAAAACCCAGTTTTCTAATATGAAGCAATGGATTTTTCCTTGTCCATTATACAAGTCAGAAGCCGCTTGCTACAGGAAAACTTATATCAAATAAAGTAGATTTATCTTTCATGTATTGACATTGCCTTAAACTGTCAACAGGGCTGTGCCACAGTAATCTGATTCATAGACATTACAGAAATGGATTTTGGCAGTTATCCCTATATGGCCACATGATCCAACTGGTACAGTGCTACAGAATCATGAAAAATACATCCTTAGTGGTTGTTGAAAAGGCAGCGGGTTCACATAATGACATTCGAAGGAAGACAATTTCTACTGTGGAGAAATTGACCAAAGCTATGTGGTGAATGGGGCGGGTTCTTCCAGCTTCAAAGTCTAAGAAGCCACTTAACAAATAATAATATCCACTTCCTTCTGCCTTACTAAATTTACTCACCAAAGCGGTTGGAGTTTATTTGTTTGCTTTTTTTTTTTTTTACTGTGAGTGACCCCAAAGGCAATTTTTTTTTTACTGGAAGAATAGTAAGAGGTGTGCCATGAAATCAGTTCTGCCAATATTTATATTGGCTATTGCATTTGTCAAGAAAAAAAACAATTCTTCACTTTCTAATTATAAAAAGTATTATTTTAAATATCTAGTGGCTGTTTTGGAAGTTAACCGAATATTCAGATGAAAGTGTATGCAGTCTTTCTTTCTAACTGCCAATAAACAAGTTATTAATTAAGGATAACTTTTAATAACTCCCACCTGATTCATCTGCCTCAACCTGATTCAGCCATTTGTTGAACTAGCAGCTCTCAGACCCTACAGGAAGCCTTGTATAATAACTGGGCCATACAGCAGTCAAATACCGTAAATACTTTCTGCTGTGTTACACTCTGCCATTATCTTCTGAACTGGATTACTCCTTTGGGAGAATTGACAGATTGTCCTCTTCTGACATACTGAGCAAGCAAAGCATCTGGTCATGTGCATCTTTAGTACTTCTATGATTCTACCAGAAGCACTGAAGATGAACATGACCAGATGCCTTGCTTGTTCAGTGTGCCAAAAGAGGGTACCTGTCAAATCAATGGGTTTATCAGCAAGAGGAGCCTTATTTGACAAGCTAAAGCCATTTTTGTTCTCTTTCATTTACTGATCATACTAATTTAGAAAGAGAAATATGCTGGAACTTAATGTGTTTAAATGGAGGGAAATGAAAAACAAACTAGGCTCTAGGCCTTATGTTTGGAGGACTCGTGTGCATTTTATGTGTCTCTGCATGTGTAGGGTGGCTCAGTGGTTAAGATGCTGGGCTTGTCAGCTGGAAAATGACAGCCTAGGTTTGAGAGCCAAGTGAGGTGAGCTCCCATCACTCACCCCAGCTCTTGCCAACCTAGCAGTTCAAAATAATGCAAATGTGAGTAGACAAATAGGTACAAATTGACAAATAGACAAATTGGGTGGGAAAGTAATCCTGCTCTGTGTTTTGCTGCATTCTCTGCACTGTGGTACAATGTCATGCTAGCCACATGACTGCAGAACAGTCTTCGGGCAGCGCTGACTCAATGGCCTAGAAATGGAGATGAGTGCTGCCCCCTAAAGTTGGCTATAACTAGCATAGTAAAATCTGCGGGGACTCTTTTTTCCCCTTTTTTTCTCCAATATGTATATTGAATGACTCCCCTGTAAGAATGGCCATATGCCTGTTTGTGTGATTGTGTTTTGAGGGTTTTTAGTGCAGAGTTTCTATTTTTAACATTTTATGATGTTTTTTTTTACCGTATTATTGTATTTTACTGTATTTTAATTGTGTTGTGATCCACCTCGCATTCCCCTTGCTTGGGGAAGAGAGGCAGGGTGTAAATTTAATAAATTGAATTGAATTGAATATATCTGTTTACATATACAGATTGATGTGAGAGAAAGGGAGAATGAATGAACAAATGAATGAATAACTTTTGGAGCGTGAGCGACTATTTGGGCTCAAACACAATTTTCCTGTGAAGTGAGCCTTTGATTTGTACATGACATAGATTAACAAATAGACTGTAGACTGGTTCTACTCACTTAGACAATAATCTTCACCTTCTGCATAAAACTAATTTGCATTTTGAGCTTATTGCTTTAAATGTATTTCTTGCCTTGCTTCTCCATTGCTTCTTCTGATTGGATTTGCATTGACCTTTGACTCTTCTGGCCTACTCTTTGATTTTATACTCTGGCTTTTGATTTGATTTTGACTTGTTTTTCAAATGTTGGTTATTGGTTTTGTCACCAACTTCAAGTACTTGGCTTACCTTAGATATGGCCCAGCCCCAAGAGTGACACTTGAAGTCATTTTGGTTCTACACATTCCCTTAAACTCAAGGACAGCAAACATCCAGAGTTGGACAGAAACAGAAATCCCCACAATAAAAACTTTGACAAAACTATATTAAGCAACTGAATACTGTATATCTATTCAGTCAAAACCAAACAAACTGTATTCTATAGCCCTGCATTTTTATACCAAATAATATAGTGAATATTCACTGAGGCAAGGTTTATCCTCAGAGAAAAGAGAATTTTGTAAATTTTATAAAATGAATTAAAAAGGATATTGGGCAGTTTTCATTGCAGTTGTCACCCTACTTAAAGTCAGGGTTATAAAAGCTAAGGGAGGTATTCCACCAAATATGCCAGAAGCTTCTATATGTACAACAATCCTTCAGCTACTAAGCTGTTATATTAATAACAAATAAGGCATATTGTATAACTTATTAAAAACAATTCCCACCTTCACTTAAGACAATGTTGAGATGGTCAGATAACAACACTGCCTTGGTCAGATAACTAAACAATTTCAGAGAGAGACAGTTGCTGAGGGGTTCCTATGATCTATTTTCCTCAGGACTTTTCTACATGCTACCCACTTTACCTCCAACCCTACACAGTAATCACATTTTTATTACTCTTTGATGCCCATGGGAGCTAGTGGGATTCCAGCAGACAATAAGAAGCAAACCAAAATCAAGAGGTAGCCAATCTTAAATTTTCTTCCCTTTTCACCTGGCCATGCTAGCTTTTCAAAGTAAGAGGAAGCGCATAAAGGCAAGTCCCAAGCATGCTTTCTCAAGAGGCAACTAGACTTTCTTTGTTTTTGCTTTCACTTCTCATTCAAGAAGCTTCTTCAGTTCTGACTAAAAAGTGGAATGGAAAGGTTTATATTCCTGGTGATTAACACTCTTTCTGGGAGTTGTTGAGGTTACTTGGAGGTTTACCAGTGCCCTCAGGATCAACTGAATGGTGCAAGTGGATATGGAACCTTTTTGGAGCTGCTGAAATCAGACTCTCAGAAAGAGTGCTAATGACCAGATGACCACCAGGAATATAAATTCCTGGCCGCCTCAAGGTCCCCTTGACCGGGGAAATGAGGC
>JANHGC010006175.1:0-10117 GCA_027560395.1 Boaedon fuliginosus | reverse complement strand
CTCACACATACATAAATACTGGGCCAAAGCCAGGTAATAAGCTAAGGAAAGAGGAAGGGAGAAAGCAGGGAGGGAGGGAGGTAGGATGGAATAACATTGAATGAAGTTCCCACTCCAATTAAAAAAATCCGAGCAAGGCCGGGTAAGCAGCTAGTAATCTATATAATCTATATAAAAAAGAGGTGTTTGTTTGTATGTGCTCTATGCAAATTTGCAGTTCTCCACCAATCTACCTCAAACTTGGCAGATAGGTAGCAAAGCGTAGTAAGGAAAGCACTGTCGAGGTCTCCAAAGGCTTAGGGTTGATGCCTTTTTTGGGACACAAAGTCTTCAAACAAGCAGCAACTCTCTACTGGGCATGTGCAGTTTTGCCTCTCTCTACTGAGAACATGCAGTTTTCAAACTGACTGAGACACTATATTCAAATCTCTGAGATGCCATGTTTTATAGATATAAATTCCAGATTTGCCCCAGCAGTGATGGGTCCAAGACACAATGAACAACCCACCCCTCCAAGTAAGGTCGCCTATTATGTTGGCGGGGGGGGGGAGGGCTTAAAAAGGCCCAGAAACAGCTGAGGCCCAGTGCCCCTGTCAAGCCCTGGATGCCTTTCCTCAGACCTGGCCTCCCTTTGGCCTAGAGCTCGGCCTGCTACCTATCTGTCCAGAAACAGCCTTGCTGGAGCAGAGATGTGGGAGGGGGTGCCAGGGGTTTCAGAAGGCTCACAAAAGATGTGGCACAGATATACTTCTTTAAAAAAAAACCCGAGCATGGCCGGGTAATAAGCTAGTGTTCTATAATGTGAATAAACTGAAGGATTAGATAGTGTAGTTAGATTAATCAAAAAAGTCGATGCATTTATTTACTATGTAAATATCATGCATGTTTCTGTAATTTTATGCAATTTTATGCAATTCCATCATTTTCAAAAAAGTGCAGAGTTTTATAGTCCATAAAAGGCAATGTAAACCTTACTTATATGCAACGTAAACCTTACCTATATTACTTCATTTGAGAATATTATTGATGCTGCCTTTTTCATAAGACACTTGGGTGTCTCTGGTGAGCAGGGATGGGTTCCTACTGGTTTGCTGGTTACCCGCTTTGTGGGCGCACTTCCCGATTGGCTGTCAAAAGTGCGCTGCGCGCAATTGACTTCAAAATCTTTGTGGTGTTCTGCAAGCACTCTGATCCAACAGCTGCGCTTTTGACAGCCGAGCGGAAAGCGTGCCCACAAAGTGGGTAACCAGCAAACCGGTAGGAACCCATCCCTGCTGGTGACCTATACTCACAGGGTTTTAAGCCCTTGCATAAGCAAGTCTGTAATTCTTCTATTGTTATAATGTTACATACTACAACAACCATGTGTGCATAAAGTTGGGTTTTGAATATTAAACAATGGCATATGCTTCTTTTGTAAGCTACAAATAACTGTTCATTCTTTGTTTCTTGCATTACAATATATTTTGCTCCTTGTTGTTCATATATATACAATGAGATTCCTTCAAAGCCCCATTCATTGTTTCATAAGTCATTATTTTCAGTTCATACCCAAAACACCACTTATCATATCCAGTTACTAAGTTTCTGCTGTATTTTCCACTTCACCAGCAGCAGCTTTGGGGTTCCTTCTCATATAATTAGATGTCTTTCTGCAATTGTAGGGTTTCAGAAATTTCAACACAACATTTCAGTAGTAGCACTAAATGGTACTGAATACAAAAATGCTAGTTGGGAGGGAGGATCTATATGCTGGTAAAATATCCTTGTTTAGAACAAACAAAGAAAAATGTTCTATTTAATCCAAATCATGTATTAGAAGTAATATGGTCTTGTGTCACATGGATTTGGGATTGCAATACTCTGTATCACCTTAGTGCATTTTATATACTCTATTTATAATTTATATTGTATTGCAGGGTGGAGTGTAAAAACTGTACCTTCTTCCAATATGTTCCTCTTAAATTTTCCATTCCTCTCCCAGCTCTCAGAGATAGTCTTTGTGAAAGAGTTAATACTTCCCAGTCAAAACAATCAGAGGAACAGTATGCAAGATATGTAAACTATTACTAAACAAGAGAACGAGAAATACTAAAAGTTTTGGAATAATTTGGGAAAGAAGCTCATAGAAAATACTAGGTCTAAAGCAGAGGGATCTGGCCTAGTTACTGCAGAGGAAATAAAGACAAAGGCTCATTGATGCAATCCAAACAAGTTCAAAATTGTTCTCTAAAAATAAATACATTACTTCAACCTATTTTTTTCATCATCTGCAGACAAGAGCAATTCCAAACATTTATGAGCTTTATCTTTATCTTAAATTACCCCATAATTAAGTTTATCCCATAACTGTAGGTATCTACAAATAATAATAAAAATAACAATAGCAACAACAACAACAACAATAATAATGGAGTGACAACAAACTATGAGCAGCTCTGCAATTACTTTGCATATTGCTATACATGAAGACCAGAGCCTTTGCTGTGTTCTCAGAAGACATTCAACTGGGTGAAATTAAGTTTCTTGATGGCTCTCTAGACAACAAATGGGTTATAGATTGAATAAATAATAGTCAATATTACTGTAAAGTCTGATCCATCTAAAGCCTAATTAGTATCTGCAGTTCCTCTGGTCACTTTATCATTCTGGATACATGTTGTTTTCAAAACCTCCAAAATAAACTTTAGCCTACAAACCTGTGTAAATTATGTCCATTTCCTACAGATGACTCTGAATGCAACTATGGGAAGTTGTTTTCTCATAATATAAGAGCCTAACAGTCATGTGTTTTATTCTTGGAATTTCATTGAGTTGTTTAAGTTACTTCTCAAAAGTCAAGATTGTGAACCAGTCTCTAGCACAAGAAATCATGAAGAAAAACCTTATGAAAGAATGCTTCTTCAAGTAACAAACCAATCACAAAAGGGGCATTTAAGTTGCTTTACCTACATTGAATAAAAAGGATTCTCTGAGAGGTGGTTTTGGGTAACAAAGGCAGACGTTTGGGAAGCACTGCTTTAATTGAAGATCTAGTTGGGCCCACTTCTGAAATCCTGTAATGGGCTTTTACATTATTTTGTAAAAGTGGTTCTAGAAGCAAAAACCTGCAAAGTCCTCCAAGTTTCTGTCATTTTCTTTGAACATAATACAAATGCTACTGAGAACTTCAAAGGTTAATCCATTACAACAAAGCAATTAGAGTTAGTGACTGTTTGAAAGATAAAAGCAGCAGGTCATAATCAATCCTGAGAACCCAGACATGATAAATATCCACATAGGGCATGACACTACTTCATTGAGTATGATAAAGCACGTTAGGATGGAATGATTACAATTTGTGTCCGAAAAGCTGGAGAATTTTTATTTTTATTACACATCTTACTTGTGAAAAAACAATCTTGCCCTCATTCTCAAATTTGACAGACACCATATGGTAAGAATACCGGTTGAAAGGGGTGGGGGAGGAAGATGTAAAGATATTATCTCAAAAGGCCAATGTACTTAAACTACTATTTGGAATCCTTGGCCACAGAGCATGTGAGTAAATGGCACCCCAAAGAACACGAAACGCACAGCATCATAACATTTCAGCATGGGTGGATTTCTCTAGAGCTAGTATCTCAAGAGGCAGAGAATGGAGGATATATTTCAGGTTAAGATGGTAATTTTGCAGAAAGTCAAGGTCACAAGTTGTTAGGGAGATACTGGCCATCCCTACCAAATATTCATTTCTAACACATCAGAAAAGTACAACTTCAGCCTGAAAAATACAGCTTTGTAACACAGGGTATAAAGCATGCTCTCCACATAGATATGGTCTTTGCAATTCATATATAAAAGGCAACTTAGAATTCATTCCCAGAATCCAACAACATATAAATAAATAAAAATGCAAACATTTCCCCCATCTCCTCAATTTCATGTCATTTTTTTAGATGTCTTGCAAAAATTTTCCCCAAAGGCACCCAAACTTTTCATTCTCCCTGACTTGTCCTATTGAATTTGGGTTTTTTACCATTCTTTGTAATGCATTTTGTCATTAACCCTAGATAACAAACATAGCGACATGATGTTTTAATTTTGGGTGTAGTACTTAAAGATTTATGTATTGCACATAAATTCTCATATTACAGCAGCAAGATTAATGCACCATATAACGAAGGTAAGCTAGTAGGCTGCTAGCTGGTCACCCATTGTTGACTGTAGTTTGAAAAGCTTTGAAGAACTCTGTCAATATTCTTCTCCTTCTCTCTCCCTCCCACCCTCCCCAAAAGAGGGATCAGCCATGTTGCTGTATTTGTGAACTGTCCAGTATTGCCTCATACTAAGCAAATACTTTACTCAACCGTTGGAGTATCATGTGTCACAAGAGTTCCATTTCTTTGTAGCGGGGGAACATCATAGCTGTGAATAGGACACAGTTTTAAAAATAGCAAGTTAAAATGTCAAGTTTACTGATCAAATGTTGGGAGGCAAGTATATAATGTAAAGTTGTTTCTATCAGAGGAATGTATATATGTGACTTTATATACTCTATCACTTGAATTCACTTACATTCTAACTTGAATTTGATGAAAAGCAATTCTGGTTCACATGGACAAATAAATTATTATAAAGCTTAACTTGAGGGTCTAATTCACATGACACACAACACACCGAACTACCCACTCCATTTTATGCTAACTTAGCATTTATTCATCCTCCTTAGCTGCCCCATTACCAGAAGGGGGTAGCAATTTTTGAGGAAAGCAGAAATGAACACGATAATCCTTCCAAATTCAGCCTCCATTCATATTTTTCTGTCAAAGTTTTGCAAGGAGTCTTCTTCTGTTTCTATGGGAGTCCTTTGCCTCTTTATAGGCTACTCATAGCAGTATTGGCAAAGGATTATTCCCCTTTGCAGAGGAAGGAAGGAAGGCCTCTTTAATTGAGCCAATGTTTAGCATTAGCTCTGGTTATCCTAAATGTTGCAACACCAATATCAATATACTGTACCTCATGCCTTGTAAATCCAATCTCTTCCTTCTGTTCCATGTGACTGATAGATGGATAAATATCCCCTTAGTTAAAATCCAGCCTATTCTGGAACAACAAAAGAAAATGGATATGAAAGGTGGATCTAGTATAAAACAAATAACTCATGTACTGTAACTGATGGAAATGTTTTGAAATTAAACATGGAAAAATATAATTTATCAGATTATGGAATACCCTTGGAATGCCAGAAATGTCTAAACAATAGGAATTATTCAGGCGATAAGACTTAGTCTCTCCTTGGTCACCCTTTATCATGTTGTTGAAAGATATTGTTTAAAGATATTGAGTTTTTCAGATACATTGGGATGAAATGGTATATCAATTCTATAAATAAATTTAAGAAAGAAATATATTTATGAACTTTGTTTATGGTATTGTCAGCATTTAATCTATAGTTATTTATGCATCTTTGCTAAATCACATATGTTTAAGTTATTTATAAAATATCTTTAAAAATACATTTTTTAAAAAAGGGGAACAAAATAGTACAGAAAATCTTTACACGATTTATTTATCAAAATCCATCTGTCACCTAATCTCCTAATTTTAGGTAGTTTATAAATTCTTAATATTTGATAGAATATTAGAAAATGTCCTACCTACTGACTGATAGAAGCTAACATCAGCTACTAAGAATCCCAACTATTATAATTAATACATCAGGAATATTATATTTTTATAATCTAATTGTATCCTCCTAGCCTAAACTATTTGAGAGGTCATATCAGGAAATCAGAAATTCCATCGTTAATCCTTCCCTTTATCCGCAGTATATTAATATATCTATCTCTTTCTTTCTCTAAGACATTTCTGTAGTCAGCAAAGGTTTCTTATCTGGAACTGGCTTAACTGTACTCCTTATAATTGGTATTTTACAATTTATACAGATGTTCAATAGAATCCCTCTAAATAGGAAGCAAGAACACAACACTTTTACGGTACAGCAATATGTACACTAAGCAATGCTATGGTATGCAGTAGTGGGGTCAAATAAGCTCACCATCTCTTAATTTTGAAACATCATGTTTTTCTCAGAAAAGAAAGGATTTTCAGAGACAAATAGACCAGACCACTTCATGTTTGTAAAGCAAAACCCAAATAAAAACTTGTTACTCTGTTTTGAAAGATTCATAGGTCTGAATATAGAGTTATGAACTGTCATTCTCACAAGTTAAGTCTAACAGCAAAAGACATGTTGATAGAATATTTATCCTCTGTTTTTTTGTAGGACTGGAAAGGGATGGGATGGGATAAGATAGGATAACCAGTTTCAGAAGCTTGTCTTCAAGAATTACATGTTTGTAATTCATGTCTTAAGGAGCATAATGTCACAAAAAGCCTTCTCTAGCTGAGCTCTTAACATGATCCAAAGAAGAATTTAAATGTACTCATGATCCTTCAAAGTTTTGCTTCGTAGTTTTGTTGGAAAAAATATCTTTCTGGGTTCAGTTCCAAGTGGGGAAAAACATTCTGGAAACATGGATGCTGTTTGGAAAGATGGTTTAATGGTGAACAGGATCACACACCTTGGAGCTCCTGGGTCAGAAAAAGGGAAGAGCCACTGAGAGTCCCTTGGTTTTATACCCTCTGTTGGGCTTTGAACCTGTCCACTGTACCTGTGACAAGAAATGTATTCTCATTGGTTGCTGTCAGAGATCATAGCTAGCATTGTAGGTTATTTGTGTGCTAAGTTTGGAATCCTGCTGGGTGATGCAATGAAGGGGCTTTGGGCTATTCCTATTATGGTTTTGTCCTGAGAGGTAATCCCATTATGTCCTGAGGAAGGTATCTTTGTTATGAAGAATAGACTGGCTCAGGCCCTTAATGGCTCATTGAATAGGTCTTCCTGGAGGTAGATGGCCCTTAACAAAGGTGGGGGCTGAGTTTCTACCCAAGTTTCTACTGTCCCAAAATATTTCACTTCTCTAGGGGGAGTGCTAACTTCCTACAGTTTATTCTGAAGAACGATGTTTCTAAAGGTAAACTATAGCAGAATGAAGCTGAATCTATGCATCTAACTGACCTACTAATGATGCGGCTATACTTTAAATCTCTAATGTAAGATCTCCCTGTCAGGGAGAAGAGAGGCGGGATATAAATCCAATAAATAAATAAATAAATAAATAAATCTCATTTTTAAGAAATGGAATTCCATTCTTACAAATGTCCCCAAAATTTAATGGTCAACAACCTTGGGAGATACACAGATTTCAATTATCCTTTATTAGCAAGAACAGTTGCCTCTTTTCCAACTCCTACTCCGATCAAAAGATTATTCCTAATAATTTTTGGCTTTGAATCCAATCTATGTACAGGAGATCTATGTTCTCCTGAATTCAACCAATTCATGGACTGATTGAATAGCTGAATAGTTAAATCAGTCGGTAGATTGATATTGATTCCCAGTATATTTACGTGCACATGGAACACCTGTGCTATATCTACTTCTATATTATGCATAAGCCAGTCTGTGAAGTCACTTGATGGCTGAACATACTTGACTGGAAATATTTCCACAATAAGGGTAAAACTAGATACTTTATAGATTTAATATTACTTCTCTATTTCTAGATTCTAATAAAAAGAGCCTTTAGCAATGTGAAGCTAGCTATGTGTGCTTATGAAACATTTCTGGTTTGTGAATACTGAACTTAGAATTAATTACCTGAGTCGGCTGGCTGTAAGTGTTAGGGTTGATGAGTCTCCTGCAATTTAGATAGGTAGCCTGTCTGTTTCTAGCAGCACAGTACATTTTGACCAAGTTATGCTCTTACCCTACAGATAGATCATAACTGTGCAATAAAAAAAATCAACCTGATTTAAAGAGCAAGGACAAATTACAAATTGTTGGTTGTGTTATTATTTCATTAATCCATCTGACTTCCAGGCTTGTTCACTCATAGCTAAACATTTATTTCTCTGACCTGCCAGGTATATTGTCTATTCTTGATTGATGCATACATTTTAACAGTGAGGGCTCTTCCTCATATTTTTCATTGTAATTTCTAGATCAGAAAGCTTTCTTAAAATATCTTTGTCCAAACAGTGCAGTCACCAAAGCTCATGTTTTAGAACAGTGACAGGAAAGATGCCCCCCCTCCAAAAAGTAATTTATGGATGTTCTCATTCCTTTGCACCTCCACAATGTTCCCAGATATTTTTCCCCATACTTGCTACAAATACATATGAACACATTTATTCTTAGGAAAGTTATTATTTTTTAAAAAAACAACAAAAAAGTGCTAGTTGAGAAGATGGATGAGACTACACAAGGAAAGCATAAAAAGATTAAAAGGGGAAAGATTAAGGATCATTTTGCTGATTTAAAGTCCACAGCTAGGGTCAGCAATTTGAGGACAAAAGTAATTTGGATGTTATGCTGAAACTTTTCTGAAACTGAGCAAACATATATTTATACTGAGATTTATTGCCCTTGGAATTTTTTTTGTCTGGGATGTTTGATGCAGTAACTCTGATGTGCAATTACCCTGCTGTTTATAAGATCACATGAATCAGATGACCATAAGGAATCAATACATGGACAGTTTTACAGGATTAAATATAATTTTGCTTTTCAGCATTTATTCTCCTAGCTTTTGTTTCCTTTCAAAAACAGATATACTTTCCCAAATGCTTTCATCATTATTTTTAGCTGCTTCTGATTTTTTAAAATAGACTTATTACCAAAAGGCTGGTGCTTACGAAAATCTCAAATGCAAAACTTTTTTATTCTTTTTTTTTTCAAAGTAACCAGCCTAAGTCTGTTCAACTTCCAGCATTTTAAAACACAATGCTCCAGCTTTCTCTACTTAAAACATCGGCCATTCTAGAATCTCTTGGTCAAAGCTCGGACCTTAATGTCTTAGGGAAGGTTGCAAAGACTATGAGATTAATATATAGAATATAATAGTCCCACTAGCTTCAAAGCAAGAGGATCCCAGAATACCTGCCCAGTGTGGTTGTGAAAACCACTAAACCTCCTTTAGATTCACACTGGGAGAATTTCTGCTTTGGTATTATCGCACATCCTATAGAATTTTACAGAGTTCATGCAAAAATAAAGAAAAGAGCCCTCACCATACATTGCCATGGGAGTGGGGACAGAACCTGATAATCCATCTGGTACAGGCATCTTTCCTAGTTTTATCCTTTTTATAGCTTCAGAAACTTCCCTTAATGTTATAAGACCATTCACAATCAGTCTCTCCGTTCCTCTAATTTTGCATGCATTTTGTTTCTTTAGATATTCATTTTCTCTAGAGAGATGTCACTTCGTTTATACCAAATGGAATAATATTGCTGAAATGCTTCTGGTATGGCTGCATTGTCCATTAATATAGTATCTCCCTCTTGTAATTTCATTTTCTTTTCATTATTTATATATTAGCTCTTTCCCTGGGTTATTTGGCAACTCCTTTTTTTTTTTTTGCTGTACATAATTCATTTTCTACTTCCATTTCTCCTAGTGGTAACATCGATAATTGTCATTGTAAATGCTTGATTTGTTGAGAAATACTTTCTTGTCTGGAAATTTTGTTACTTCTTTTTTTCTCTTAATTTCATCCAAATACCTTAGGTTTTCTCTGGACTCTTCTTTTAAATTCATTATTATATTCTATAAAATAACCTCTACTAAAAACTTTATTTGCATCCTAAACTATTCTTAAATTGGTGCCATTACCTAGATTATTTTCAAATTTTTCTTTTAATTTTCTTTTAAAATCCTCCATTATCATTTCCTTCAGTACCAAAATTTCATTTGGTCACCAACTAAAAGGATCAGATTTTTTTAAATAAACCAAACTTACAGGGTTTTGATCTGAAAATACTTTAAATTGTCCATCAGATCAAAGAAAAATTTTGGTAATTTGCTCTGATATTAATATTTTTCTAAGAAGTTCTATTCAGTTATGGGAAGAACCCTATATGCTAAACAACCATGCATTACGCTCTCTATCTGACCAGATTATGTGGGCTGAAGAAAAATACCCTGACTCTTTTAAAATCATTTTAGATGATTTCAACCAAGCAGACTTAAGGAAAGATCAACCAAAATATTTTCAGCATGTCAAATGCT
>JANHGC010006174.1:31690-45838 GCA_027560395.1 Boaedon fuliginosus | reverse complement strand
GGCGGGGTATAAATTTAATAAATAAATAAATAAATAAATAAATAAATAAATAAATAAATAAATAAATAAATAAACTGGACAAGTCCCTGCCATTTTTTTGGCAAAATATGTCAGATGGTTTTTCCCCCTGCCCCAAACTCCCCCAGTGGCTGCTCTGCTTCCCTCAGCTTCAGCCAGCTCAAGAAAAAATAAAGAGTATTTTTGCTGGCTTTAAGTCCACTCCTCTCAAACTGTACTTAGTCTTCCCTCAAGTTTAGGATTAGGAACTGATTCACAAGGCAAGCTGATGTCGCAATGGTTCAGCTTCTGGATTTCTATGTTTCATGGGCACTGTTCCAATTTATATTTTCAAACCGAAAAGGCTGTTTTCTTGAAATATTCTTCTTTTATTGCTCAATATCCTATTTGGCCTTTACAGAAAAGAGGTCTTGAAATCATTCGGAAAAGTAATTGAGAAAGAGGCAAACGGGGAAGTAAGACTTTCTCTTTCCAGAAAACCATCAAAAACTCGGAGGACTGGACTGTCTCCAATGGTAGGGAAGGATATATAACCCTGGGAGATATTTGAGGAGGGGGCAGAACGGAGAGAGCTAGCCCGAGATGGGGGGCCAGGATGGATGCATTAGCAAATAAGGCTGAGGGGAAGAGAGAGTCAGCCACTCTCAGAATACAAGAACTCAAAAGGTGATTTAAAGAAGGTTGACCACAGAAGATCCAGGACAGGGAAGAGATGTATTGACCAGGTGACCCATTAACAGCATGCTTTCCTCAAGTCTGGGTGGGATTCAAAAGTCATCAGAGCAATCTGACGGGCAACCAGTATGGTGCTGGAGACGTCTGTGGCAAGCGAGGCTCAGTCCCATGTGCCCTAATTATTTCAGTGTATGATTTGCCAGAATCAAATGTTTCTCATTGACACATAAGATCTCCTATTATTAGAAAACATTCTTGATGTAATGTTTCTCTTTTAAAAATGGAGTTTGAAAAACCCATAGAGATCAATACCGATCAGCAATCATAAAAATAATAAAAAGCAATAAACAAGAAGCAATAAATTTAAAAAAAGGCTATGATCACAACCCAAATGCTTGATGTCTAGGGAGATTCTCAGCCATCCAGGACAACCCAAATTGTTTTAAAAGTAACTCTGTTCTGAGTTGGATAAAATGCTAATAAGGAGTCAGGCTGATCGTATCACATGGGGCACGGAAGAAGCCCCAGGGAAGGTTCATGGCCTTTAGCTGGAGACAGCAGGTTCTCTTGGACTTTCCTGCTTAACGGTTGGGCTCTGCTGGTCCCTCCCAATTCTCTTCATAGACAACCAGTAGCGTCTCCATAGCTCCAGCACCTTCTGTCCACTGGAACCTAGTTGACCTTCTTAGGTCTTGCTTCATTAATCCAGCAGGATATTTTGCCTGGGATTTCCTGTCTGTTGAGAAATCATATGACCTCCCCCCCATCACCTCCAACAAGAGGACATTCCAAATCCCCACTCCCCAAATGCTTTGTATTTTTAGCTTCCAGCCAAGGATTTCAGCTCCTAATGCTAATCTCCACAGTATCTCCACTCCTCTGTCCTCCAGGGGCAGGACGGAAGAGAAAGGCATATCCACCACAGGCGATCCAATGGCTTACTCACCTGTCTGGGAAAGATTCTGATGTGGCAGATTCAGGCACAATAACTTAACTCCCAACCTCTCCCACCGATGCTCCAAGTTCTCTTATAAGAGCTGTTCCAAGCAGAAAGACGTCCACCATCCCCAGAGATCTAAAGATGTAATCCATTCCTACTTCAGCAGCAGGCTAATTGATCCCAATTCAGCAACCTAAGAGCCCATGTCAGCAGAGGTGGTGCTCTCCTTCTCTCCCTGTCAACACCCCTGGGAAATGTTCCTGCTTGGCCCAGGAAACCAATTCCACCCACCTGAGCAGGAGCTTCCAAGCAACCTCCTGGCTGACCTGACCAGGGTTCCAGATTCACAGCTCTGGTTCCGTCCAAGCTGCCGGATCAAAGGAAGAAGCTGACTTTCCATGAGGCATCAGGCAGGAAGAGGAAGGGGACCCAACTCCCACCCGGTGAACGTTGTCTGAAGAGTGTGAGAGAGAGAGAAAAGAGGAAGTGCAAGGGCTGATGAAGAAGTGAAAGCTCTACTTCTCCAAGGAGAGAAAAAAACATTGTCCAGTTGCCTTTTGAGGAACCCCCCTCCCCCCAACACCTTTGAGACAACCATGACTCAGATGACATGCAAGACTGAGGATTTCTACTCTTTATGGTCATGACCGCATTCCCACTCATGCCAGTAATACTATTATTAAATATGCAGGTGATACAACAGTGGTGGGACTCATCTCTGGGGGTGGGGGGGATGAATCTGCCTATCAAGATTTGGTGGACCGGTTGCTTTTGTGGTGTGGAGACAATAACTTGATCCTTAACACCAATAAGACCAAGGACCTTATAGTGGACTATAGAAGGAAGACATCCAGCCCTTGCTTATCAATGGAGACCAAGTGGAACAAGTGGCCAACTTTATTGTAGAGCTAAGTTAAGGTGTGTAGAGTATGCTGACTGAATTCTGAAACGTGGTATAGAGAACAAGGAAGAGTGGTGCGGTGGCCGAGAGGCGGAGCTCTTGCCTCACGATCAGAAGGCTATGGGTTCGATCCTAGGTAGAGGCCGATATTCCTCTCTCTGGGCACAATGAGAATATATCTGCTGAAAAAAACTCCACATTGGTGACAGAACGGGCCTCTGGCCAGTAAACACTCTGCTCCATTCAGTTGCCCAGGCTGCATCTCGCAAGGGATTACGAAGTTATTTAGAAGATGTACAGAGAGTAAGGAAGATATAACCATGGAAGATAGGCAGAGGTTTGTACCTAAGCCAAAGGTGGTGTGAGGACCGCAGTTTCAGAATTTCTAGCCATCGTGTCCTGAAGTTCAGATAAAAGTCAAATTGAGGGAGATTGAACAAGTATGCAAGTCAAAATAGATAAGGAAACAGTAAGAGAATCCATCCTGAATATGTACAAGACGCCTGGCTCAGGAATTCCTGGAGTTGAAGTCCACAGGTCATAAAGGGGGCATAGTCTCCCACCCCTGCCTTTAATGGAACTTCCCTTCCACATGGAGGGAAATAGGCAGTGGGGTCTCCAACCATGTCAACTTTAAGCCTGGTGATTTCAACTCCCAGAATTCCCCAGCTGGCTGGCTGGGGAATTCTGGGAGTTGAAGTCCGCCAGGCTTAAAGGTGCCAGAGTTGGACAGCCCTGCCTTAAGGTTCTGCCTGGGTCCCAGTATTCTTCCATTATCTTCATAACCCATTTAGACGAGGGCTTAGAAGGGGAACTCCTGTAATTGGCGGTTGACACCGTGCTGTGAGATACTACAGTTTAAAAAAAAATGGCCCCAAAATTCAGGATGTGGACAGATTGAAACCCTGGGCCCAAAGGCAATTCAGTGCCTGAGAAAGGGCAGGTCCTCCGCAGGTGACTCTTCCTTTTTAGTAGCTCTCTGGTCCGGAGGGCGTGGCTCCGAGGCCCCGCCCCCGGAAGTCCGGCCTTCTGGCGGCCGAGGAGAAGGAGGAGGAAGGGGAGGCTCTCGGCCGTCTCCCGCGGCCCATGGCCGGGCACAGCGCCCTCCCGCCCGGCGCCCTGCTCGGGGAAAGCGGGGAGCCTCCCTGGGCAGGCCTGGCCGGTAAGAGCGGCCTATTGGCCCTTGCCTCTGAGCAGGTGCAGAGTGTCTTCTGCAGGGCGACGGGGGTGGGGGTGAGTGCCCTTGGAGTGCTGTGCCTCTTTCCTGGCCAGGCTGGGGATGATGGTTCCTGGGGAGGCCGGCCTGGAGGACAACCGGCGTCTCTCGCCTCTCAGAGAGGACTCCAGGCACCATGGTTCCCACCCATGAGGGTCGTAGACTGGGGTGTGGCTGGGATTGGTGGTGGCGTTCAACGTGGAGTGTGTGTGTGTGTGCAGTTCCCATTTTCTGCAAGATTGATTGATTGATTGATTGATTGATTGATTGAATTTATATGCCGCCTCGAGTTCCCCGAAATGGGTGAAGAGAGGCGGGATATAAATCAAATAAATATATATATATATTGCCGCCTATTCGCCCATGGTGACTCAGTACATTTCTGAGCATGTGCAAAATATTTTTGCTTGCAGAAGGGGAAAGCCTTCGTCGCCTGGACTTTTAAGGACTGACATTGGCAAACCCAGTGTGGAATTGCCTGGGGGTGGGTGGATGGGAGAAATTAATAGGGTCTCCCTGTCTTTTTCACTTGTTTTCTTAACCTGTTGCAGGTGGGCCACCTGGCAACCTCGGGGAAGGAGCCAACCCCTTTTCTTTCAAGACCTTCGTGAGGAGTCAGGAGCAGAAGGCAGCCACAGCCACCTATGCGGGCACTAAGAACCGCAGCCCCGAGGTGAGGGGGGAGGTTGGGTTTTTGGGGGGAGGCAGGAAAAGTGGGGGCCCGTCCTGACCCTGCCTCCCTCAAGGCGATTTGGCTGGGCAAAAAAAAGCAGGAAAAAATTTGCTGTTAAGTCCTAGAGTCAGTTATGAATTTGGAGAAGAGGAGCTGCAGGGGAGGCTTTTGATACAGATCAATCAATGCAGAACTAACCGATGGTGAATGGATTTCTAGAGGGAGAAAATTGGCAGGGCCCAATTGTCTGCCTGTGGCTGCTGTAGAAGGGCAGGAGAGAAATCTTTTTTAAAAAAACCCACAACATCACAATATGAATAATAGCCATTACCTCTGTTGAGTAAGGTGCTTTCTTTGAGCAGCAGTTTAGAATAGAATAGAGCTGGAAGGGAACTTGAAGGTCTTCTAGTCCAGCCCCCTGCTCAAGCAGTTCTTCATAAGGAGTTGGGGGAACCCCAAGATATTGGGGTAGCTTGACATAAAACTTATTATCTGAGGGAACTTCCAAAGCTCGAACTGAGGCAGACATTGATACCTGTTGGCTTTTTGGAAGAGTCGGCCAGGTTGTGAAATCCCAAAGAATCTGCAAAATGTTTGTGTGAGTTATTGATTGGTCTTTTTTGTGTATATGCTTTTAATTACTTTCAGTGGTTTTAATTTGAGGGTTTGGTTGTAATTATTTTGATGTGTGTGTGTGTTTTTTTTTGTCAGGCTGTCCATATATGTGAGATGGGTGGCTCTATAAATTGAACAAATACATCCATGCTGTGGTAGCTGAACTTTGCTTTAACGGAGTTCTTTAATGGTGTGGCCTCTCCTCTGTTGGTGAGGCTGCAACAATGGTGGGGAGGGTGCAATTTCCTCATCTTTTTCTTACCAATTTTTCTCAGGATTGGCAAAGAACATTTGGAAATCTCTCTTTAAAAGAGGAGAAATGTGAGGGAAACAAAAGCATTCTTATGAACGGAGTGGTACAGGCAGGGCTCGACTTACAGCGGTTCATTTAGCGACCAAAGTTACAACGGTACTGAAAAATACGATGACTATTTTTCACACTTACGACCATTGCAGCATCCCCGTGGTCACGTGACTTACATTCGGATGCTTGACAACTGCTTCATTTTTATGACAGTTGCACTCTCCCGGGGTTATGGGATCATCCTTCGTCACCATCCGACAAGCAAAGTCAGCAGGGAAACCAGATTCACTTAACAACCATGTTCCTAATTTAACACGGTTAAATTAGTGCAGTGATTCACTTAACCAATGTGGCAAGATAAGTCATAAAATTGGGTGAAAAATAAATTTCTCACTTAGCAACGTAAATTCTGGGCTCAGTTGTGGTAAGTCAAGGACTGCCTGTCCTGGCTCGTGTGACACCATTGGCTATGAAGGGAGACGGCGCCTTGGTCTTCAGCCTCTTGGCTTCCCTCACAGTCTTTGAAGACTCCCGAGGCAGTTCCTTATTGTCAATAAATGAGGTGATGCGGCCCTTAAAGGGATTTTTGGAAAGCTACAGCTTCTGCTAGACAGTTTGGGGCAGAAAGGCCCTTTGGCCTCAGTGTGAGATGGCCAAAATCCCAAACGTTTTGCTTCACTTGCAGGGACCAACGAGGTCCAGCCTCCTGCTGGATGAGAGCTCCTTCTTGTCCGAGTCACTGGGGTTCAACAAGGACTTGCGAGAGCCGTTTTTTGCAGACCCAACTGTCTCGGACTCCTTGCTGCAAGATGATGAGGACGACTGGAGCGGCTCGTATCAGCCTTCGGCTGTCGAGGAAGCCCACTTGGTCAGAGCCCCCAGCGGCTCGCTCAGCAGCAGCCCTTTAGACTCTTTCTGTTGCAATGTCTCGGACCTCCAGCCCTTCTCCCCAGAGCAGCCGGGAAGGAATGACCACGTCTCCTGTGGCTCTCTTGGGAAAGAGGACCAAAGCTCGCCGAGTGATCAGATGTCCCCAGAAGATGGTTTCTGCAGACTGTTGCAGCTGCATTACCAAGAAGTGAGTGTTGATGCCTCTCTTGGGAAGCTGTTCTCCCTCCTGCCTTCCCCAAGACAACAAGGCTAAACTCCTCGCAAATGTAATTTTGCTGCATGTATAGCCCACCTTTCTTCTGAGGTAACATGTATAGCATTCTCCCTTCATTTTTATCTCCACACCAATAGTTTTATGAAGTAGGTTGAGCTAACAGGATGTGATTAATACAAAGATTCTTTCAGCCCTATAGGGTAGCCCAGGTTAGGCCAGACTAAGAAGTCAATGCCATATATGCCTAAAATTACATTTATTAGAATGGCTGTAATAACAGAATATTGCAAGCCTTAATGTGCTTCCCCTCCTCCGTTCAGCTTGTCTGAGGCGTTTTCTCAGATTACTATTCTGCCCCAAGCTTGGTTTTCTTATCTGATTGTTGATAACAGCTCTTCCCCGTTCCTCAAAGCCGTTCTTTATTCCCTCCGAGATACCCAGTGAGTTAAATCTGAATTTGAACCTGGGTCTGCCCAGTCCATCACTTTAACCATAACTCTGAATAGTAATTGCATTTGTTTTATTTCCTGCCTATCTCGCCATGTGGCTACTCTACGTGGCTTACAACAAAAATGAAGTGAAAAAGAGTATAAACAAAGCAAGTAAAATAATAGAACAGTGAAATAAACAATTAAAAAGAAAACAAGAATATATCAATAACAAAAAAATATTTTCATTGCTTTCTAGGCTCTCCTAGATAAGGGCTTGTCTAAATACTCTTTTTCTGAGGGGTCCTTGCTGCTGTCTGAGCTTGATTGTATTCTTGCAGACTCCCCTCCTTACAAGCACTGATGATATTACCTAGTTGGGGTAATGTAACGTCTGCAACAAAACAACCCAGTTCAGAGAGCACCAAGGACCCTTCGTGTCAATTCTGAGCTGTCGAGATTCTCCTTTATTGTTACTCTTTTTCTTTTGTTATCACATTAAGTCTCCTAAGTGTCCACTGGATTCCCTTGCTGACCAGTACCAATTTTCTGGATCAGAAACCCATCAGTTTTTCTGAAAAAAAAAAGTAAAAACAACAGGTCGATATTTTGTTCAATGCTACAAAAATGGCTGTTCTGTGAGGGTGCCCACAATTTGTTTTCCAACTTCCAAATGCTCACAGGTCCAAAATGAGGAGAATCCTCATTCTCTTCCAAAGGTTTGTCTCATCCTGTTTCACAGCAAGTTTCCCTTTTGATCATTAGAAGGTATTGAAAATCTCCCCTTCCTACCTTGGAATTCTATCCTTGCAAAGCTCCATTGCTATTCCTTTCACGAGGTTGAATGGGGAGGCTAGTGAGCTGGTGTGCTCTTCATGGTCTGGCAAATTTTGGGTTGGTATTTTTTCTTTCTTTTCCCTTTCTGGTTGTGGTGTGGAATATAGAAATGCAGCGTCAGACGGATTTTGAAATATTGTAAGGTTTGGTAGCCGCCTTGTGAGAAACATAAACTTGGCCTCTTGCAAGGACAGAACTCTCCTTGTGGATCCCAGCCAAAAAACAGAGTTCTGTGGTCAAGATATTTTCGCCTTTTGGGCTACTTGTCATTTCCTGGTTGTGACCTTGGGCTGATTTTCTATCTTGTTGCCTGTCCACTTTTTTGAATAGTCCCTTCCCTGAATTCCCAAATCCTTCACCATCTGAATCTTTTTTCTTTTACGTAGCTGAAAGAAGAAAATTCCAAGTTAAGAAGTACAATAGGCCAAATTCAAACTGTTTCTGAATCTCAGGCGGAAAGGTGGGTATAAAATTAAGATTGGTAGAAAAACAATCCTTTAATTGATTAGTTCTCTGATTTGAACCCCCTAAATCAAGAGAGAAAGGGCGTTTAATCCTGAGAAATGAAATATGGGGACCAACAGCGCTCTAAAAATATGAAGGCTTGTCAAACTGAAGGTGACTTGGTCATTCCAGAGTGTAGGTTACAAAACAGTGCTCTGAAATTACACGAAGGCAGATTTGTTGACCGTTGGAAAAATACTTCTTTGCAGCTGAATCGTTTCTGCAGTGCAACCAGGGAGGTGTTGGGCTCTCCCTCATTGGATGCCCTGCTGCAGAGATGAGCCATATTGTCAGATCAAGTCAAATCTTCTTTATAAGACTTAACAGTCAAGGACAATGATTGTGGATGCCTTCTTTTGGATTCCTTGCTGAACGGGGTAGGACTGAACGGCCCCTTCCAATGCTGTAATGCTAAGATTGGTTTATATAAATTGTCCTCTTCTCTTTCGGGGGACATAAACTTCCAAGTTCCAGCATGGTAGCAAAGGGTTTACTTAACCTGTGGAGTTAGCAAGCCTGCTTTAAAAGGCATCCTGGCTTATCTCGTGCTCCGGGGAAACAACAGAAGGCAGAACGCACAAGGCTTAAGCGGAGGGCTAGAGCTCGAGGTGTGGACTCGTTCCTTCTCTCAACCAGAATAAGGCATCTGGAAAGGACTTTAGAGAAGAGCAAACGGAAAGAGGAGAAGGAGGCTCGTGAGTTGGAGGCCATGGTGCAGCAAGTGGAAGAGAATCTCCAGTTAATGACGGTGGGTCTGGGGCGCTGTGGGAACCAGCCCTCTCCGTGAATGGCTCTCTATCGGGGTAAGGTGGTAGCTGAACCTATCTCGTTCTGGGGCTCTGAGGGGCATGGGTGATTCCCTCATTGTCCCACCAGAATAGGCGGGAGGGTGATCTTTGTGTGCCCCTATTTACCTGTGTAGTGGTCCTTCTCTCCCGGTATTAAGAACTGTGGATTGTGTTTGCCCGCAGTTCCCCAAATAAATCTTTCTCTGCTTTCTGTTCCAGAAACGGGCTGTGAAAGCAGAAAACAGTGTCATTAAGTTGAAGCAGGAAAACATGCACCTTCAGGTACATAGTGAGGCCTCACACCCATGGGGCAGATAGAAAAATTCTGAAGGAGCTTGGGGAATTAAAATACAGATGGTCCTTGACTTACAATTGAATTTGGAACCGGAAATCTGGCTATACGTCAAACCTTCTATGTGACTGGAAGTGTTTTTCTAACATTTTTTTTTTGTGGCAGTTAAGCGAACTCTGCCTTCCGGTGAACACACCGTGGTCCTTCAGTAAATCTCTTCGTTCAAATGGCGTTTTGTGCTGGAAAAGTGGCAAAAAAACATCATGAATTGTATTTATACTGCAACTGTGGAACTCCTAGTCACGGGGGCGGAGGGGGGGCGCAGACGATCTTTTACAATGGCCACAGCAACTTTATTCTGTTGCTGTCATAAATTTGAACGGTCATTAAGAAACTTTGAAAAGCACAGGGACTGAAAAAGCAACATTTTGGAAGTCAGCTACTAATAAATGCTTCTCTGCTTGCATGAAGGTTCAGATGGAAAGCTACAAATCGCAGAACAAAGCCTTAAAGTCTGGCCATCTAGACAACTTGGCTGCAGTCAAGCAAAATGCAGATATTGCCTTGCAGAATCTCCTGGATGTGATAACAAGATCTAAATCATCAATAAAGTAAGTCTTGAGTAGATGAAGCAGATGAAAACACTGAATTCATGCAAGAGGCAAAGTTTTGTTTAACAAGCCACAGTTGGCTTAACTCAGTGGTGCTTATTGCGCTTGTCCCCGTCTTGTGTTCCTCCTAGGCAGCTGATTTCTGGTGCAGAAGAACTGCAGCTTGTGGCTGACCTTCTGAAGTCTCTAGACAAAATATCTGAGATACCATCACAAGGAACCCCCTGAGAATCTATTACCTCTCATTCTTGGAGAAAACTAAGATTGGATTTTTCAATGCCTTTGTGCTGTCATCTTTAACCTCTGAGACTGTTAAGAAGGTTGCAGCTTTTGGTTGCATCTGGATTGATCAATGGAAAGTATTTCATAATGTGCAATGATAACCAAGTATTGTCACACTTCACTGGTTGGCTGCTCAGTTAGAGATTTGCTTTAAATATCTAGTCAGGAATACATTTCATATTTAACATGGGTGCCAGTCAGAGTTGTCCTCGAGCACAGATATTATTAAAACTGTCTTGATAGAAGAAATCACATTTTTTGAAAACCAGCTGTTGTACAGGTGCAATAAAAGCTTTTATTGCTTTTGCATAGTGAAGTATCCAAGATTTAACTTTATGAATCTAGTTTTGAAGCTTTTAATTTCTCCAGGTTTTGTAATAGTATTATTTTTTAAATTAAAATGAAACTGCAAGTATGGAATTCGGTTTGGCTTAAATTTTATATATATACCCTGTTTCCCTGAAAATACGACCTCCCCTGAAAGTAAGACTTAGCTTGATTTTTACACATATGCCCAATATACATGTGCCCCTAACTAATAGGTTAGTTAGTGGATGACATCCCCTGAAAATAAGACTTTGTGCCTTTTTTGGTGGCCAAAAAAATATAAGACAGGGTCTTATTTTCGGGGAAACACGGTATACTCCCACACAACCATCAATGCCCCACCATTAACTGTTTGAAGTGATGGCTATATTTTGCCTGAGTCAGGCTTATGCCTTTACAATTAGCCTTGACAGTGGCAAAATGAGAACCTAAAGCAGCACTTTCTCCAGGAGAAACGTCTTGTTGTCTGAGCCATGGAGAATTGTTGTGAGGCACCCTGAGTCCTATGGGATTTGAATAAAATAATAAAAAAAATTGCTACCAGTCAGCATGGAAAATAGCCTAGATTAGTGTTTCTCAACCTCGACCACTTTAACATGTGTGAACCAGCATGCTGGCTGAGGAATTTTGGAAGTTGAGTTTCCCACATCTTAAAGTGGCCCAGATTGAGAAACACTGGCTTAGATGGATAAAAGAATTGGTGTGGTAAGACAGTGTCCTGAATTCTGGTTCACAAAGTTCTTTAAAACAGCCAACTGAAATCCTGCTGGAGTTTTTATTCTATGCAAGAATATTCCTAGTTTTTAATAGCTTTGTCTGCTTCTATGCTAATTTGTTTCAGGCCTAGCTAACTGACCATTAAGTATGAATACCATTTGTCTAGCTACAGTGTTTTTGTTATTTTAATTTTGCCACCCAGAGACTTTGGAATTAAAGATATCCATAACTGTTCCTGACAAAATATTTACCATTTGAACAGCCTAAGCACACATTTTTTTTTCTTATTTCCCTCCAATTGTGTGCCTCTGAAAATAATAACTGTCTTCTTGCTGGAGCAGTTTGCTCCCTTAAAATGACCCTCCAGACCTCATGTATTTTAAAGTGCTTTAAAGTTCACTTTGTAACACATACAACTCCTCTGTTGAACTTAACAATATGTAATTGTTACATGGGGTGCATGGGGGAGGTGTTACTTGGCTCTTGAGAAGAGTTCAACCCATGTCTCTATTCCATCTTCTTTCTGGATGAATGTCTCTCAGTCATAGAATTGTAAACATATTAATGCTTTTCATCTATAATGTTTTCCAGCTGTGACATATGTCTGACAGCTAGCAATAGAATGTCATGGTCATAGGCTGATTTATCAGTTGATATCTTCCTGCTGTTCTAAGATGGATTAATAGCTATTTCTGAGGTATGTGACAGAGAGTCTGACAGGAAACACTAAACATTCAGGCTAAGAGTGTAAGTTTTTAAATTTTTGTCGATGAAAAATGGACAAATGATAGATGGTACAAATGTTATGCATTTCTTTGATAAATTCCGATGCCAACAATTGCTAACTTAAGACACCTCGGTGATAAATTGCTGTATTTTGAACAGTACTCCTTGAATAAGTTTACAGAGCTAGCCTAGGCTATTTCAAGTATGCTTTTATGCATAAAAAACCCCAAATACAAGAGAAAATAGATTAATTCTTGTAATTTAGTTCACAGTACTTCTAATTCTGATAATTTGTCAGAGGTGTCCCAAAACATTACTGAATAATCACAATGTTAAATACTTTATATTCAAGATGTTTGCTGTTGAGCAATGTAAAAGATAGACTTTATCCTAAAAAAGAATAAGAATGAAGAAGAACAACAACAGAAACAAATGCCACAGTATCTGTGAAATAAGGTACAATATCTTGGTTTTGGTTTAGCATCAATATTTTGGGCACAAATGGTCCAAGGCCAAGTAAAGTAAACTAAACTATTAGCTACCCATTGAGAGTTTCTTATAACTGTTTTTTTCTGTGTGCTTGACCTCATAATTAAAGTTTGGGGGCTTATATGCTAGCTACATTATGCTTCTACATTTCAAGAGCTTTGGAGTCCTCAAATTAGTCAAGATAGCTCAGCTTTAATAGCACAGTTGTAACTACAATATCTTGACTTCTCTTTCTGTCTGTCTGTCTCTGTCTCTGTCTGTCTCTGTCTCTGTCTATTTCTCTCTGTCTCTCTGTCTCTCTCTCTCTCTCTCACACACACACACACACACAACAAATGGAGACCACTGCATTGAGTGACATAAACTAGGAATTATCTGATGCTCCAATCAAAGGTCCTATCACAGCTTCTTTCCATAAAGGGAGAATTATTTTATCACTGAATTCACAATATGTAATAATTAACCCCTATTTACTGCATGATAACTCCAAATCACTGATAATGTTGCCTAGTCTAATAATTTTTATTTTATTTATTTGTATCCGCCTTTATTATTTTTACAAACAACACATATCCAACACAGCTTTCTCCTTCTATTCTCCTACAACAGTAACCCTGTGAGATGTATTGGGCTGAGAGACCACAACTGGTCCAAAGTCACTCAACAGGCTTTCATGGCTAAGGTGGGATTTGACCTCACAGTCTCCCACTGTCTAACCTGATGCTTTAACCATTGAATCAAACTGGATCTCCAGTTTGAATAACTGAATTAAATAATAAAAATATGTATTTTATTTTGTTTTGTTTTAAATAATAAAATTTAAATAATAAAATTACAATTTGAATAATGCCCCACTGGGTTTCAGGTATTGCATCAGGGCAGGGGCAGAGGGGTGGCTGTTATTATCCGTCAGTATCTCCACGGGAAACACAGTATGCTCCAGAGATTGTCGGGTGCAATTCAAGATGCTAGTAACAACTTTTAAAGCCCTTCATGGCTTAGGAGCAGGGTACGTTCACTACCGCCTTCTGCCACTTCATGCCTCCCAGTGCCCAGTTAGATCCCACAGAGTTGGCCTGTTACAGGTCCCGTCAGCTAAACAATGTTGGCTGGTGGGCCCCCGAGCTAAGGCCTTCTCTGTGGCAGTGGCAGCCCTCTGGAACCAACTACCTGTGGAGATTAGAACCATCCCTAATCTGTTGGCCTTCCACAGAGCTACTAACACCTAGCTCTGTCGGCAGGCCTCGAACTGATGCTCCTCCCATCTTTCTTGTTTGGAAGAGTATTGATTGGTGTTTTAGAAATTTTAAATATATGTATCATTGTATTATATTTTAATTGCTCTAAGTGGCCTCAAGTTCCCCTTGACTGGGGAAGAGAGGCGGGGAATAAATCGAATAAAATAAATAAATAAATAAATAAATAAATAAATAAATAAATAAATAAATAATGTAACCTCTAGAAGAAAACAACCAATTTCAGAGAGTAACAAGAAGTCAACAATTAAACCCTGATACATACCTACATGGTAAGGTAGCCATTATGCCCTACCCCATGGTACTCAAGAACTCAACAATTAAACCCTGTATACAGTATCTATATCAATATCTATATAATCTTTGTTTCTATATCTATCTATCTATCTATCTATCTATCTATCTATCTATCTATCTATCTATCTATCTATCTATCTATCTATC
>JANHGC010006174.1:19387-31590 GCA_027560395.1 Boaedon fuliginosus | reverse complement strand
CTAACTAATAGGTTACTTAGTGGATGACATCCCCTGAAAATAAGACCTTGTGCCTTTTTTGGTGGCAATAATAATATAAGACAGGGTCTTATTTTGGGGAAAACACGGTACATCCATTCATGGTGAAAACCAGGTCCATAAGCAAATGCCTTTTCAAAGATTGGTTGTATGTTCTGGAAGGATTAGATACCATTGTGACCTTTTTTTGGTTGAAGTTTCCATCTGCTGCCTGTGTGTTGGGAGTTCACATAAATATATTTTTATTTTTTATGACTGCTTTCATATAAAGTAGAACCTCTGGTCACAAACACTTCTGACCACAACCAAATCGGGTTCTGACCAAAAAATTCACATTTTTGAATCTGATCACGAACACATACTCAGGTGATGATCAAACATGACCCCTAACCCAGAAATTCCTGAAGACGAAACAGAAGACGAGATCGCCAAAGTTATAGAACGAATTATGAATGTGACCAGAGATTCTGCTGTATTTGGTTTTCTGTTATATACTGCCCAGAGTCACATTTCTGTAAGATGGGCAGCCACGTACCGGTAATTATGATACATCAATATATAAAATGCACCATTTTTCCAGTTCATAGTAATGGTTTAGTAGTGCTAATGGATGGAAGCTATTTTACTATGATTGGAGCATTCTGAAGGGCGTGTGTGTGTGTGTATGATCCAGAGTTCTTTGTCACAGAAAAAAACTGATAAAAAAAGAATTAAGAAGCAAAACAAAACTTTCATTGGCACCCATTGAGAAGTGCCAAAGACATTAATCTTGGGATTCTTTAAAAAAAAATTTTTTTAAGATACTAATTAAAATGTTATAATGCATGCAGCTCCAGTTGAGGTCCGTTATGGAGAAGTGTGTAGTGTTTTGACTTCTGAAAGATTGGATATAAATCTCATGAACAACTTGACTTGAAGGATTCAGCCATCTATTAAAATTGGCCCGTTTATTAAGGAAAACAGTGTTAAACAGTCCAGTGTTTTTCAAATCTTGGCACTGCATAATTTTTACAGAATACCACACGGGTGTAATTTCTCCCATTTAATGTATTTATGATCTCCTGGTAACCCTCGGGGATCCCCTCTTGGCTTTCCTCAATGCAAATATTAGGATTTCAAATCCAGATAATGGTTGTCTGGATGAACTCAAACATGCTGGGCCCATAAGTCATTTTCTTGTTCGTGGTCCTCTGACTCTCTCCACTAACCATGATTGAACAAGCCATGGCTGAATGCTGCGTGTTTAGTTTGCACGGCGTTTTCCATTCAGAAATTAACATTAACAGTTAGTTGGAAGGGACCATGTAGGTCATCTAGTCCAACCCCCACCCAAGCAGGAGACCCTACACCATTTCTGACAGGTGGCAGTCTCTTCCTGAAAGCCTCCAGTGAAGCTCCCACAACTTCCGAAGGCAACTTCTGTTCCATGGGTTGATTGCTCTCCCTGTCAAAAAAATTTCTCATTTCCTGGTTGAATCTCTCCTTGTTCAGTTTCCATCCATTCTTCCTTGTCTGGCCTTCAGGTGCCTTGGAAAATAGCTTGACCCCTTCCTCTCTGAAGCAGCGCTTCTTCCATTTTCCCCCTAATAACCCTGCGAGGTAGGCGGGGTGGGGGCGGCCTTGAACGTGGATCCTCCACAGGACACTTGGGTGCCGCGGGAGATCGTGCGGACTGAGCGTCTCCTTGTGAAACCGCGCCTTTCCATTCATTGCGTCCTTTCCGTTCATTGGCTACCGCCAGCACGTACCAAAACCAGGCTTTCCGTTTCTTTTCCTCCTGATTGGCTGTCCCCAAGCCATCACGTGCTCCTACCCCAAGGGCTCTCCCTCTCGTGCGCCGCTATTGGATGATGCTCCGCGGCCGCAGATTGGCAAAGCCCGGAAAAGAAAGCGAAGAGCGCATTGGCCGACGCTGAGGCAGGAGGGCGGAGCCTAGGCGATCGTTGGGCCTCAAGTAGGTGGGGCTTTCTCTTTCCTGAGACAGGGGGGCAAAGTGTTTGTAATTTAGGCTTCGTTGGCTCCTACGTCACTTCCTGGTCCGTTACCGGGCATGTTCCCCCGACCGTTTCCGTCCGAGGTTTGTTAAGCGCTCTCTCCAGCCGTGTCGGTTTTGAGCAGGTGAGCTCCGCGTCGTCGGTCAGGCGGGGGCAGCCGCAGCCTCTCTAGGCCCGTGGGAGCGGCGCCCGGCAGGTAGGCCCGCGGGAAGCCACGGCTGGATTAGCGTTATGATTGAGCCAGCTGGGATGGGCTGAGTTCACGCACACGCGGGACGGGAGGCAGCTCCGCAGCGGTAAAGGTGTCGTGTGAACCCCGCAGACACGGGGACCGCGGGGGGGGGGGCGGCTTTTGCAGGTGGGGCGCTTTGAAAGAAGTTCCCTGCCCGCTCCCCCTGGCTTTCTCCTCTCGGGCCCTTCCCGACGGTCCCTTTCCCATCCACATAAATCCAATAAAATTTTATCCAATAAAATGCATAAAAGAAATGAGTGTGGCCCCTTTTTTATAATCTGACTTGTGCAAACCAATGTCTGCATTTCTTGGATGAGGAGAGCACCTCTTTCTCCTCCTGGCCTGGCCACTTCAGAGGCACAACTGGGTGTGTTTTAACAAGCTGCATCACTTGGTTTGGTGGCAGCAGCGCCTCAGATAGAAAGTCCCTACAGAGAGTGGTGAGGACAAAGGAGAAGAACATAGGAAGCTCCCTTCCCGTTATTCAGGATCCTGCTTATAAGTGCTACGTGCTTAAAGCTCAAAGCTTTGTTACAGATCCCACACACCTACTTTACAGTCTGTTTCTGTTGTTCCCCTGTGGGAGGAGGTTTTGAAATAGAACTAATAGATTCTGTAACAGCTTTTTTTCCTTAGGCCATCTGTCTTGTAAATTTGCAGGATTCTCTTTTTTTACCATGTATATGTATACATTTGAACGAGATTGATGTTTCTCTGTGTCCTATATTGTGGGTATGTGGGTATATACATAATGGTTATCCTTTGAGAGCTGAATGCAACAAAATTTCATTTTAATGTATGCTGGTTAAAGTGACAAAGTTCTATTCTGTTCTGTCCCTTCCCATCCTATTTTGCATTCTGTTCTCATTCTATTCCATATACGTTCTTTTCTATTCTAATTCTGTTTTGTTCTGTACTGTTCTATTCTAATTCTATTTCTTCTGTGTTCTATTCTCTAGTCCTTTTTTTCCTTTTTCTATTCCTATTCTATTATTTGACTTTTCTGTCTTGTTTACAGGCACCTCAAGAATGGAACTCGAGGCGGAACGAGAGAAAATCAGGCGGGAGATTGAAGAGCTAGAGAGGAGTTTGGGCCCGGTCATTCCGCCAGATGGGATTAGAGAGCTAGACTCTAGCTTGGAATCGGCCTCTGAAGAGGAAGGTGTGGCCTGGTGGAAAAAAATCTCCATCTTGCCTTTTCAGACCTTTCTGCATGACAGCTCTCCTGTGGGTGGACTCGAGTGTGGTGGGGAAGAGAGCCAAGAAATAACTACAACCAGAAGCAGGGCCCTGAATATTCTGGACAGCGTTCTTGTGCTAAAATTTTTCCTTATTCTTTTACAAGATGTCCACAGGGCTTAAATGATATTATAAAACACCAAAAGAGAGAAAAATGTGATGGGTCCTGGTGGAAATTAGCAGAAACTCACAGCACTGTTAATTATTACAAAAACTAGACAACTGTTATCATAAGGATCCCTTGTACACTATGTGTGAAATGAGCTTCCTGATCACCCTGGCTGTCTCAGCAACACAGTCACAAGGAGTTTCTTGTTTCCAAGTTATCTTTTGAGGTCTTTACATTGCAAGTCGCCCAAAGTTGTGACATATACATTTAATAAATAATTAAAATATTTCTTTCTCTCACATTTATATCTTCTCAGAGGACCTGGAAGAGGATGAATCTGATACTCAACTTGATATGGTAAGTAACCAAGTCGGAATTCTGCCTTGGAAGTTGGGAGGGGCTGTGTTTGAATATCGTTGCACTTCTGGGCATATTTTCCTTTCTAATGTTCATCTTTATAGAAATAAAGGAATGACTAAAAAGTAGGAAGCAATGTGATGGCTAGAAATTAGGAGAAAGCAGAGTCTCTTGATGATTCAGCTGCCTTTTGTAACCCATCTTGGCCTCAATATTCACGATTTTAAATATATAGCCAATGTTGCACATAGCCAATTTACATGCTTTCCACTCATAACAGGACTTTAAAACTACGCAGCTGACTCTTAAATTATACGTATAACACAGTTAAATAACAAAACCTGCAGTTTTAGAGGAGTTTCTTGTTTTTTCAGGAACAACAATTGTCTAGCTTTAATCCCTTCTTTTGTATCAGGAGGTGGACCCAGGTGGGGAGAAAAGTGACGGGGAGGAAGATGAGGAAATCAACCTACCCCAAACACCAGAAACCTGCCTCCAGATGAACCTGGTTTATCAGGAAGTCATTCAGGAGAAGATTGGGGAGATCAACAACCTCCTTGCCCAAAATAAAAAGCAGCAGGTGGGTGGAGCTGCAGGGACCTCGGGAACAAGGTGGGAAAGCCTCCTCTCCTTTGAGATGCTCACCTTTCCCAGAAGAATTGTTACAGAGTGCCCATTTCACAGGTTATTGGGGATCAGAGTATGCAATAGCTCTAGACATGGTGTGGTGTGATCTCTAGCGTACTAATCCAACCCTCCCTCCCCCCACATGATAATTTATCCTGTTGTGAATTGCCCCTCCATCCTTTTTTCCTTTGGTTTGCTGACCATGGTCCTTTTGAATCAAAATGTAGATTTGAGAAAGGATAAGTGCCTTTAAAAGCCCGGTTAATGACTGACTGGTAACTGAGTCTAGGGACCGAGCGACTGTCTGTACACATTTGTTGCTCAACAAGTCAGCAACTGGCCTTTCGGTTTTACCTGCCACGTGCTTCAGCCAGTCCTTGACTTAACTACCACACTTGAGCCTACAATCTTGTTCCTAAAGTGGGTCATCACGTAACTGCTGGAGTTTATGATCCTTTTTTGCAAGCCATTGTTAAGTGAGCCCACTGTATGCTATTGGGCAATTTTTGCTGGAAGCCGGATGTAAATTCTCGCCTTCTGTTTGTGAATGCCCTGCAGGAAAAACTCACCTGGGAGCTTGCCGGAACAAAAGGGATAAAATCGAGCGATGGGAAATCCTTGCCAGCGAATATGTTTTTGGGCCATTTTATGAAGCCATATTTTAAGGACAAAACGTCAGGGTTTGTAAGTATAATCGCAATTATAACTTATTCGACTTAGGCTGCCTGGCTCTGAACATCTCCGGGTAGCCCACAGCAATCAAATTACAATCGAGTGATTAAAAAAAGGGAAGATGGCAAGTGTGATAAAGCGAGGGGCGTCCCTCTCGCTCGGCCAAGGCCTGGGAAGAGACCCGGGTCTTCGCAGCTCCTCTGAACAATGGTGAGGGCTGTTGGGACCTCGGGATGGAAAACTCATTCTAGAGGGCAGGGGCTGCTGTAGAGCAGGTGCCCTTCCAGGGTTGCAACAGATAACAATTGAAGGAATACAGAGCATGCCCACTCTGAAAGATCAGAGTGGCTAGGCAGATAGGATGGGAGACAGGTAGTCCCTCAGGTAACCAGGTCTTGTAGTCTAGGAGTCCCCAACCCATGGCCCACTACCGTGTTTCCCTGAAAATAGACCAGACCAGAAAATAAGTCCTAGCATATTTTTAATACGCCTAATATAAGGCCTACCCCCAAAATAAACCCCAGTTAAGAGCCTGCCCACTGCATCCCGTCGCCTGGTTGCTCATGGCTGCAACGGGGCAAGCACCCTGATGCTAGGCGAAGCAGGTAGGGGGAAGTGGAGCTGCCCCACACCTGTGCATTTCGGTCCCCACAGCCAGGCCAACCCATGCCCTGCCACCTGCTTTGCCTCATGTCGGCACTGGCGACAGGGCATGACTCCACCTGCCCTGTTGCAGCCATGAGCAACCAGGTGGTGGGCCAGGCAGGCAGTCGCATGTCCGGTGAGGGCCAGGCCAGCGCTAGCAGGACTCCCACTTACCGGTGTGTGAGCTTTGCAGCCCCAGAGTGCGCCTGCCAATTGGAGCTGTGCATATTATAGCAATTTCTAATTTCCCTGGTTTGCCTTTCCCTTCATATGGAAGTCAGCTTTGCTGTTGTTCTTTTCTGCTTGTCTCCAAGTGCGTAGTCCTCAGTTGTTGTCAAGGCAGGGAGAAAGATTTCAGCCAGATCAGATGTCCCTCCTAACAGGATTTAAGCTGATCTGGGCCGTGCCAGTCACAAGTCTCTCCTGCGATCTGAATTGGCTTTTCCTGAAATCTCTAGAGTAGAGTCTCCCCTTCATTCCAGAGGTCCCCAGGGAAGGGCGTTGTCTTATGGCAGGGGTTGAAATGAGAAGTGCAATTAAAATGTCAGATTTTGTCCCCAGGGCCCTCCTGCCAACGATGACGCTCGAGAAAAGGCGAGGCAAGGCATCAAGTCTTTCGAGGAGCTGATCACTGTCAAATGTAAGGGGCTACGGTAAATTGAGGAAGAGGATATGGCTCCTCACGTATGACCTCAGCATGTTGTAACCCTGGTAAATACATGTTGGCTGCCAAGCATCTGAACACAGAGGACGTGTCTGTGGATGCTGCTACGGTTGTAAGTGCGAGGATCCGTTTAAAGTTACTGTTTGTCGTGCCACTGTAACTTTGAACAGTCATATGACAATCACTCCTCCATGCCTGCCAACAGAGCCAGGTCTTTGTGGCTCTGTGGAAGACCAACAGACTTGGGATGGTCCGGATCTCGACGGGTAGCTGGTTCCAGAGGGCCGGTGCCGCCACAGAGAAGGCCTTAGCCCCGGGACCTGCCAGCCGACATTGTTTAGCTGACGGGACCCGTAGCAAGCCAACTCTGTGGGATCCAACTGGAGGCTTGGAGGAGTGATCCTTGATTCTCTTGCAAACAAACTGCCTGTGAAGCCCTGGCTAGAGAACTGGACTACCTCTAGGCTTCACAGCATTAGAAACTACCCCCCCCCAGACTGAGAATTCCATCCTGAGTTTGATCCATTAGGCGCTGAATGCCACTTTGCTCTTCTTCCCCAGGGAAGAGCCGGGAGAAACTGCTCCTGCAACAAGCCGTCGTGAGCGACCGCTTACAGCATCTGCTGCAGCCAAAGCTGCTCAAGTAAGTTATCTTGGCTTCTGGTAAGAAACGGGGACGGACGGACACCCTTGTTAGCCCCACCAATTGCCGAACAACCCTCCCTTTTCTGTCAACCAATATTGGGCTTTTCGTAACCTTCCTTGAATTAGAGGGAGATTTATTCAATGCCATCGCTCACACTTGGGAGGGATGGTGGCAATAGGAGCAGAGGTGCTTTCTAGGAAACGTGTCTAACCTGGAGTCTGCATCTCCCAAGGAAGAAGACCCCAGCCTTGGGGTGAGAGCCTTTGTTTCTTCATCGCTGCATAGACAAGCTGGCTTTGAAGCTTCAGATAAATGGCTCCTGCCCTCCAAGCTGCTCTTAGAAGGGGGTTCCCCAAAAAATACAAACCGAGGCACCTCTAGAATCGGCCCAGGCACGCTTGAGTCTGGCCCCCAAGGCTGTAGTTGTACCCCTTGAGATGACTTTCATAGTACGACCCAAAAAATGCGAAAGGACGAGACCGCTCATATCATCCAGGTTGTTACAGGGGGTTGTTCCCGTCTCTGGGTTTTGTGTGTGTGTGTGTGTCTCTCTCTGCATAGATCTCTTCTAATTTTTTTCAACAGGGTGGATTATCTGAATGAAAAACGGGAGAAATCCAAGGATGAGATGGAGAGGCAGATCTTGGCGAAGCAAATCCAGGAAACGGAACATGAAATAAGTGACATCAAGTAAGAGTCGCAGCTCGAAGTCCAAAATGACAACAGTGGTCTTCTTCTATTGACTGCTTGTGTCCCTGAAATGGATGAGAGCCAGGGTGTAATTTGGGAAGCTTTCCTAAAGCAATTTGCACCACCTGGCCAGCAAGAGTGATCTAGCAAAAGGGAGCAGGAGAGAAAGAGGGAAGGGGTTGCCTTGGTCATTGCATCCGACTAATACGATTGAGTTACATCTCCAAGACCCCCCGTGTCTCTCCTCCAAGTATTCTCTAGTCTAGTCTTTCTCAACCTTCAAAATGTGTGGACTTCAGCTCCCAGAATTCCACCAGCCAGCACACTTGGGGCAAAATTCTGGAGTTGAAATCCACAGATCTTAAAGTTGCCAAAGTTGAGAAAGATGCTCTATTATTCTAAGAAAGCTCTCATTTTTGTAGGGGTCTTACACAACATGCAGTGCTAGAATTGGCTGATAGTTCCTTGAAGTTGCTCAAGAAACCTGGCATACTGGGATGGTACCCTACCTGGTGTAAAACTGTATGCAGAAGCAGGTTTTTTTTGTTCCCTGATACCTAGCCTTTGATACAGGACCATCTTGGCAGTTTTAGGAAGTTAGGGCTAGGATTATAGGAGCAATCTATACATTGTGGGATACTCTGAATTTGAAGCTGCATGCCTTCGGGTGCATGCCAAAAATTTCTGGGCAGTCAGTTCAGCAGTAAAACCTTGGGCATGGTTTTGCCAAAGAACAGAAGCAACTTCAGTCTTCAGTGTTGTAAAACACGGCCATGTGACCGCAGGACACTGCAAATGGCTCTGATTGTGGCCGTGTTGCAGAGGGACGAAGTTCGCTCCTGTGGTCGAACTTGTGTCAGAAATTTGAATCCAGGTCACAAGCCAAGGTAGCTCTGTGGTAACTTTGACCAGTAGCTAAGCTGCTGTAAGTCATGGGCTATCTGTACGTTTACAAGCAAAACTGATTTGAAACCAGTGCAGCAACATTTAAACCAAGGAGGGGAGATGACTGCAAACTCTGTCTTCTCCTATGCAGCTGCTTAAAGAACAGCACAAAGGCTTTTCTAACTGTGGTTGTGTTTCCTCTGGATCTAGCATGTTGCCAGAAGAAACACTGCTGGGGAACAAACACGATGAACACGACTGGGACAAGATTGCCAACATCAATGTGAGTCCACCCCGGTCCCTCTGCCTGGTGCCTCCCAAAATCTACGGGAACAGCAGAGGGAACTTTGCCTGGAAATGAAATTTCCCCTGCGTGTCTTTGTTTTTAATTTTTTTAAAAAACCAGACGAACAGTGAAGTTGTTGTGACAGTTTATTCTGCCTTGCATCCTCTCTAGTTCGAAGGAACCCGCAACGCAGATGAGCTGAGGAAATACTGGCAAAATTATGAGCATCCCAACATCAACAAGAAGGAATGGAGCGAGGAGGAGATCGAGAAATTGAAGGAAATTGCTGTCCAGCACGACGGTCTCCATTGGGAAGCCATCGCCCAAGAGCTGGGGGTAAGGCCAGCGAGTCTAGCCAGGATGTGGCAGAACCTCTGGCTGTAAAGTTAATATTGGGGATGTCGTAAAGGGCAATTAAAGTTCAAATGTCCAGGGCAGCATTAAAATCGCCCATTTCGTAAAACTGGAGAATTATGTAGGTATTTTAGACCGCCAGGGTTAGTCGTGGCGCTCGGAAAGAATCACAAACTGGTGCAGTTGATAGAATTTGCAAGGGGAACACAAGGATTGAATTTGACCATGAAGATTCAGAACACCATATCAGTTAATTATCTCTTTATTCTGTTGTATAGGGAATTCTCAACTTACAACCACAATTGAGCCCCAAATGTCTGTTGCTAAGCAAGACAGTTAAGTGAGTTTTGCTATAGCTGTGAAGTGGATAACTACAATTGTTAAGTTAGTAACCTGGTTGTTAAGTGAATCTAGCTTCCCCATTGACTTCGCTCGTCAGGAGGTTGCAAAAGGGGATCGCGTGACCCCGGGATATTAATACATGCCCGTTGCCAAGCACCTGAATTTTGATCTTGTGACCAAGCCAATGCCATGACAGTTGTAAGTTTGAAAAACAGTCATAAGTCACTTTCTTCAGTGCCGGTGTACTTTGAACAGTCACTAAATAAATTTGAGTTCAGGATTACCTTTATTATTGATCACCTGTTTGCAAGCATCTGGCTGGACTAACTGCATTCTCTTGCAAAAGGCAGATAATAGGTTCAGGAGTCTGTCCTATGCTGCTTCCTCCCACAGAATGATTCCAAGCTAGACCCCCTCTTAACTCCCACCTCTACTCTAGCCGGTGATTCTACCTCTGTCCCCTATCCCTTGGGTTTCCATATGAACCGATGAAATAAATGCATGCGTGGGTCATCCATGCAGCAGCTCTGGCTTCCTTTGTCCCCCCATTTCTCCCCCACTTCTGCCCCGCTATTCCCCACTTAATCTGCTGCTTCTCCCTCCCCAGACACAGCGCACAGCCTTTCAGTGCCTCCAGAAGTTCCAGGCCTATAACAAAGATTTCAAACGGAGCGAATGGAGCCCCGAAGAAGACCAGATGCTCAGGCAGCTCGTGCAGGAAATGCGAGTTGGGAATCACATTCCCTACCGGAAAAGTAAGCTACCTCTTGGGGGGAGTGTCGTGATTGTAGCACCTGCTGTTAAGCTTCTGACTGATGAACCCAACCAAGCAAGCGCTGTCACAACAATCTGATCTCTTAATGCAAAATTTATTGAGTGTATCATTATGACACAGAATGAAAGCAACACCAGCTCTGGATAATTCCTGGGCAATTCAGTATAATTAAAGTATAGAATCTTCCCTTCCCCCATTAGTGCAGGTCACATTGTCCAATTGGGTGTCCAGGTGTTATGGGAAAATCTCTACCACTCTGGCAGACACCTGCTGAAACGTCCTTGGTTCCCATTTCTTATTATGTCTGGAATGCACATTTCAATCTCTCCCTCCCTTTCCCTCCTGTCCCCCTTTCCAATGGAAGCTGTCGGGTTGAGCCAGCATATGAGGGTTCCCTCCCTGGTCTTCTGTTCCTTCAGCCAGAGGGTGAACAGCCCTCTTGAGCACAACTAGGACCTGTTTCTTTGCTCATGTAACTTGGGGGGTCGATGTAAGCTTTCCCAGTTTCCCAGTATGGATTCATTGGCTTTCTGGAACCGTGTGTGAAATATCTTTCGGCTATAGAGGTAGTACAGCCTTTGCTGCTAGTGCCAAAGTGTTTTTTCTTGATTGGTCAAGTCATCAGTGGCCTTTGTCTAATTCAGCATTTCTCAGCCTTGGCCTCTTGAAGATGTGTGGGCTTCCAGCTCCCAGAATTCCCCAACCCACATGGCTACCTGGGGAATTCTGGGAGCTGAAATGCACACATCTTCCCGTGGCCAAAGTTGGGAAACGCTGATCTAGATTCTTATATGACTCCTTCCAAAATGTCCCCGGTTGGTATTTGAGAGCCAAAGATGCGAGGATTTTAAGTGCTCAGGCTTGAGATGTTGGAGCCGCTGATCTTGGGAGGCACCTGGCTCGGGTAATGCGAGGGAGCCCTCTTCTGTGGGAGGAGGCAAAGCAGCCCCTCTGGTGCTGCGCATAATCAAGCCATAGGGATTTTCTGGTCCAGCAAAATGCTGACTGCAAATGTTGCCTGTTCCACAGTGGCATACTACATGGAGGGGAGGGACTCTGCCCAGCTCATCTACCGATGGACCAAGCGAGTGGACCCCAACTTAAAGCGAGGCGCCTGGACGCCAAAGGAGGATGCAGTAAGTAAGGGCCCTTTTCCACAGGGGGGGCTCAGCAAACATCTCTCGGCTAAGTTCCCTGGGAAAGCTGCTCCCTGGGACCGTTTGGGCATCTCCACCTTTTCTTTTTTTCTAATAAATTTTATCAATTTTCGATTAATTACGTTCCTTAGTGCTTAATAAACATCCTGTTTTCTTAAGCAAATTCTATTTAATTTGCTTAACAATACAAATGCCATTCTTACTCTTCTCCACTTTTTTCCAACCACTGGTAAAATATGTTTGATAATATTCTGTGTCTTCTTTCTGTTTGATTTTCAATGCCAGTCTGTCCATTTCTGAACCATCTAGTATCTTCTTGATTATCTCTTCACCTTGAGGTGTTTCTTCAATCTTTCCAATATTGTGCAAAGATAATCCTCGCTGTTGTTAAGACATTTGATACTAAATACGTACTTTTCTGGCCAATTTTTTTTTTGTAAATATTTTTTATTTTTACATAAATAAAAACATCTTTTACATTGAACATCGTGTTGCATGGGGTCTCACATTA
>JANHGC010006174.1:4356-19287 GCA_027560395.1 Boaedon fuliginosus | reverse complement strand
GGAAGGCTGAGTCAACCTTGAGCCTGGTGAGATTCGAACTGCCAAAGTGCCGACAGTCAGCAGAAGTAGCCTGCAGGACTGCACTCTAACCTCTGCGCCACCGTGGCTCGTAGGGTGAGAAGTAGTGAATTATGGGAAGATAAATGTCTGTCAAAATTTGGGGAAAAACCTGGGAACATCCATTCAGACCAACCTCTGACAGCAGACTGAAAGAAAGGACAGAATGAACCATGAAGGTGATGGCTCTTAACTCATTATTCTGCACCAGCGTTTCTTGGCCTTGACAAATTTTAAGATGGATAAGACTTGATGAGATGTTCAGGTGTTCCGTTCACCATCCATTTGCAGCCAGGGAGGGCAGAAATGGGAATTATGTCTCTAGTTCAGTGAAAAGAAGAACTGTGGGGAGGACACGATAGCAGTCTTCCAATATTGGAGGGGCTGCCACCAGGAAAGGGAGGGGGTGGGTCAACCTGTTCTCCAAAGCCCCTCCGAAGCACTGCAAGGAAAAAGAACACAACGGGCTGGAGACCCTCCTTCTCTTTCTCCTTCCAGCGGACGTGATCTTCAGGCAGCTGCAGACGGCCCACCTTACAAGCACACCTTTGTTCACGTTCCTGATTCAGGTAGGTGGCCATAAGCCCCTTTTTGTCAGAATAGAAGATTGGATAATATAAAATAGAGGAGAAGAGAAGATTGGATAATATAGAATAGGAATAGAATAGAATATTATTATTTATTTGATTTATATCCCGCCTCTCTTCACCCAATGGGGAACTCAAGGTGGCAGATAGAATAGGAATAGAAGGTTGGATAATATAGAAGAGAAAAGAAGATTGGATAAAATAGAGTAGAGTAGAGTAGAGTAGAGTAGAATGAGGAGGAAGAATAGAATAGAATAACTATTGTCACTTTGAATGTACACTCATTGATATACAGAAGGAGGAAGAATAGAACTCAATAGAATAGGATAACTTTATTGTAACTTTGAATGTACACTCATTGACACACATTCAAAATGAAATTTCATTGCTTACAGCTCTTTAAGGGTCCCCGTCTCCAATTTTACACCAAAATTGGCTGCACTGACATGCTTTTCTCCTTATGCTCTTTCTTTCGCCTCGCCAGAGACTCACCCCTCTCTCTGTTTCTCTCAGCTCCTTCAAATCGACGTGGACGGCTGCATGAAGGTGATTCAGAAAAGGAAAGGCCGGCAGCCGGAGCTGCTGAAGGCCATTGTGATGCCTGTGAGCAACACCAAGCAGGTCTGCTCTCCTCTGCGTCTCTTCTTTAAGACCAAGGGAGGAGAAGGCGGAGGACGGGCAGGGCAAGTTCATTGTCAACGAGAAGCCGTGGAGAGCTTGAATCCCTGCTCACGGTTGGCTTCCTGAGCGGCGGAGGGGAGGCCCTCACCTTAATCCTTGGGGGCTTTGCTTCTGGGCAACAGAGGCATCTGCCCAGCGAGATGGGGAAAGTGGTTGCTGCAGGTCCCTTTGATTAAACATCTGTCAGGCCTGGAAGGTGTCCCCGTTCAATCTCGGGGCCTGCCCTCTGCAGGTCCATACAGTTCCCACGCTGAAAACTCCCCAAAACTGTGAAAAAACCTGGCTTTGTTTCTTCAAATCCAATTGAATGAATTAATTCAAGCGGAGCGTTTGGCCCCGCAGGCTGGTGTAGGCCAACACCCTGCAGACAGACAGAAAGAGTCCCTTCCCAGACAACCGCCTTTCTTTCTCACCTTCCTGCTTGCTTTAATTCAAAGCACCCCGTCCGCCATTTTTCCCCTGCAAGGGGAACAACTCACGTTCACTTGGATCTCCTTTTCCAGGAGAGATTTGAGGCGTGGGAGGGGATGGGGGGCAGGGGAAGAGGCTGGATCTAACCTGCCAATCTCTGAAGCCAGTTCTTTTCTCCTTTCTAGCCCTCGTCTTCACAGGATGCCAGAGGTGTGTCTCTCTTTCTGTTTCTGCTTCCAGTTTCTCTGCAGAGCCGGGGGTGGGAGGGCGCTGCTTCCAGGGCTACTTTGCAGTCCTTGCCAGGTCTAAGTCCCAGTCTGTGGGCAAGGGACGAGAGTGGATGCCAGGTCCAGGGGGCACCACCAGCCTGGGTGTAAGATGCGATAGTCGGTACCAGTGCTCAAACCTCAGGCTCCAAACCCCTCAGGTTGCTCTAGGAGGCCTTTCCGTTACCTGGATCTCACGGCCCCTGTCTAGATGCTTCCCACCCGTCTTGCCGAGTAGCAGAAGCAGATGCCTGAAGGTGAAATTGAGCCAACAGAGGGTCCTAGTCCAGTGGCTGGCTGAGATTCCAGAGCCAAAGGGCTGCCCCTTGGGAGGATTGGGACTCTGTGAAGTCAGGCCCTGGCAGGTGGTGGGAGGATGGGGGACCTCCTGGCAGGGAGAAGAGCTTTGGGCTGTACCAGGGTTGTGTCCTGTCTCCAAATGATGCAGCTGGAGGGGAGGGGTTTTTTTAGTAGAGTGGCTGCAAAGACCCCAAGTTTGAGCTTCTGCTTTATTTCTGCCCAGCTCCGCCCAGCCGTCCAGTGGCCAGTGTCCAGCCCATCAAGAGGCTGGTTCCTCTGAGGGCTAAAGAGGGGCCCGTCCCCATCAACACATGGAAGCCCCGTCCGCCACCTCCCCCGTCCTCCAAGCCGAAAACCGTCTCGGAGCTGCTGCGGGAGAAGAGGCTGCGCGAGCAGACGGCCAAGAAGGAGGCCCAGAAGAGGATCTTCCTCGCCCCTCAGCTGCTCCTCTCTACCTCCGTCGTGGTCCCACAGACGAGGGGTCCCATCGCCCCCTTGGCCAACTGCCCCCCCGCTCCCACGGGCGGCCAGGTGTCACCGAGGCTTCCTCCTGCTTCAGCGTCCGTGCCTCCGGGGCCGCTGCCTGGAAGGGACTCGGCCACTCCCACAGACCTAGCGGGGGCCTCTCAGGAGACGACCATCCCCTGCAATGGGGACAAGGACGAGGCCGCTAGAGAAGAAGGCAGAGAGGGCGACCAAGAGAGCCTTGTACCTCAGGGGGATCCTGAAGTGGCCGAAGCGTCTGCTGGGCCTCCTGCTAATGTGAACATCCTGGTGGACGCCCTTTCTCCAGCCTCTAGTGCTTTACCTGCCTTCCCGCCTACATTGGTAGCCGCCCAGTCACAGCCCAGTGCGGTAGCCCAGCCCGCCCTGCCCATCAGCTGGGTGCTGACCCCTCAAGGCCTTCTCCCGGTCACCCTGCTGAGCATCCCAAGCAGTCAAGGAAAGCCACTGGCTAGTGGCACTCCACAAAGTCCCAGCCAGCCTGCAGAGGCTTCACTCGAGATCCCCACCCCAACTATGGGGGATCCGGTGGTAGAGGGACCCCCAGTGCAAGCGGGCCATCCTTCTGGCTGCCCACAGAGCCATGCAGGCACTCGGCTGACGGATATCCCCCCTCCTCCTTTGCTGCTTCTCGGGAACTCCACAGAACCGGGGTGCCTTCCATCCCCTGCTGGTGCCGAGGCACCTTCCTTGCCTTGCACTGTCTTTGGAGGGGCTGCGGCCAGCACCCCCAGTTCAGAGGCTTTGCCGCCAGCCCATCCGAATCAAGGCCCAGCCGTGCTAGATGCCCCCTCCGATCCAGCCCTGCAGGCCTGCCCCACGCCCTGTCCACCCCAGGAGGACACCGCCTTCCCCCTTTCTCGCCTGCTTTCCCTGGAAGGAGAGCCAGCAGTGAAGGCATGGGCCAAGGAGAGCCGGGAGGTCAGGGCTCCCTCGCTCGAAAGGGGCCTGCCTTATCTGCCCGCGTTTCTGTGCAACTTGAAAACCCTCTCAGCGCTGCTGCTGAATAAGCCGTCCCTGAAGCAGAGCGCTGCCTGTCTTCTGGACCCCGAAGGGCAGTGGAAAGAGGACAGCCAGCCGGACCTGGAGCCCTTGAGGCACATGGTGCGCCAGAAGCTCCAGGACAACCCCGCCTATCGGCTCCTGAGAGAACGGTTCTTGTCGGCCTTTAGTTTCCCAGCTGCTCTGGCCGCGCTGCCCCCTCCCAGGGTGGCCACGACCCTCTCGGGGGGCAGGTGGTGGGAGAGCAGCCAGGGAGAAGATTCCAGCTCGGCTTCGGAAGAGGAGAAGGAAGGAGAAGAGGAGGAGGCTGAGAGGGAACCCCAAGGAACAACCACAGACGGCCCTGCTGAGACAACGGAGGCCAGCAAGGAACCGGAGGTAATCTTGCCGGTGGGTATCTTTAAAAGGTAGATTTTAATTCTTCTTTCTAAGTAGACCTATGGTATCTTATCACATAGGTGACTAGCTTATGACCCGGCATTGCCCGGGTAATTTTTTATGGGATTGCCATCTCCCTCCTTCCTCCCTTCTTCCCTCCCTCCTCCCTCCCTTCTCCTTGATCTTCCTTCCTTCGTTCCTTGCTTCCTGCCTGCAGCCTACAATTCCCAGAGTTCTTTGTCTGATTTGCATGCCTTGCCTCTATTGGCTGGAAAGCTTCAGTTGGCTGAAGGCCTCAGAGCTTGGCAGTTAAATGTCGGGAGGGGGGAGGTCCACTTTGGCACTAAAATTTGTGGAAAAAGAAAACCCAAAAACCCATTTGTGACCCCCAGAGTGTTTGTCGCCAGAGGGTAATGTATGTGTATGCCAAGTTTACACACAAAACCACATTCTGTTTTATACAGAGAGATGACTAGTGGCCCACAGGAAGGAAGGAAGCCCATAGCATTCATTGGGGCCTGGGTTGTATGCTTAGCCTGAGCGGAGTGGCTTTCCTGAGACCCCCAACCTGTAAACCCAGCATGATAGTTGAAGCCAAAGAAAGCTCTGGATATAGAAAGCTTAGAATAGAGATGTCGAAATAGAGATCTCGAGACCACCTCCTGGGTTTTCTTGGTGACCAAGAAAAATAGTAAAATTCTCAGACTTGACTCTGCCAGTTGTGGGAATCCTGAGAGTTGAATTCGCTCACCAGGAATTGGGGGGAGATTGAAACCACACCGAGGATGTGTGTTTGTGGAGCAAAACATGCAAGCAGTATGCCAGGCCCAGGAATCCGCCCGTGTCGTACAATTGGTCTTGTGTTTCATCTGTGAATCCGGTCTTCTTTTCAGGAGCCTGGAATGAATGTCGACTCAGACCACGGCAGCCCAGGCAAAATCCGGAGAAGCCGGCGCCTCCAGAAAAGGGGAGTCCATCTGTGATGGCAGCAGCTCCTTTGGTTCCTTTCTTCTCTTTATGCCTAAACTCCAGTGGGTGTTTCTGGGGTCCCTGACGATACCCTTCTGGACTTCATGGTTCTTGTGTTTGGCCCAGTTTGCCCCCACTCCCACCCGGGAGGGATCGACCTTTTGGGGTGGCAAAATTCTACCTCTGGCACCTTCGCTACTGGGCAGATTTTGACATGAGCATATCCTGTCTTAGGATGCGGGGAAATTGCCTTCTTTCTCAAGCAGCCTCCCCCAGTCGGGCGTAACAACAGAGGCCAAGATTGTGGCATCCAGAATTCCCCAGCCTGCCTGGTGAACACTGAGAATTCTGGGACTTTGGTGGATGGAAACTTGCAGAAATTAGCACAAGACCTAGTTGTCCAACTGCATTGTGAACATTGCACTGTCTGGCAAACAAACCCCGTTTTTGCTTTTATTTGTGACAGTGGGACTGTCCCGACACGCTAGATCTGGCGTTAAGGGATGATAAAGATATGTTTTGTTGGGGCATATCACTTTTTGTGTTTTGTTAACAAAAGGATGGAACCAAGTGCTTTGTGCGAGTGCAGCCGAGACACAATTCTGCAATGCATAGGATTTTTCTTACAGCTCCCCCCTTCTTGCTTCATTCTCCCTGAGTTGCTTCTCCCAAGACCATTCGCACCAACTCCCAGGGAGACTTCAACCCAGTGATGGGAGTGACCTTCAAGGAAAGGATAAGCAGGAAGTTACTGGCAGTTGCTACATTGACTTGAAGGAATTTATTTTGGTGATATGGACTGTTTCTCGTTTTGTGGAAAGGAAGTAAACATGCTTCTAAGAAGTCAGCTTCAGTTGAAACCGTGTAGACTTGTGTGTGAGCAAACAACAGGCTACCACAACTGGAACAGCAGCTGCTTCAAACAAGTTTTTAATTTTTTACTCAATTCTGAGTTGAATTTTGTCTCTTTTTTCCATTAAAATCTTTTGTGTTTCACGAGAAATTTGTAATGTAATTCAAATTAAACTACGAGGTAGTAGAGAATAACACAGTCACTAAACAAACCATAAAAATAAAATAGTAAAATGGTCCTTTTACTGAAGCACTAGTAACTGAACCAATAGTAGCAATTTACTAATTACTGACTAGTTATGGAAAGAATAGTAAAACGGTTCAGAAGTTTATATACCCCTTTACATTTGAGTTGATACAGTACTTGGTCAAGCTGACACAATTTCAGATGGCAATGACAGGTAAGTATCCACATCTGCCTTGCGGGATTGTAATTAGATCTGATAAATGTTGAAGGAATTTATTAGCTCTTCAGAAAACTGTATTTTAACCAGAATAGAGCTGGAAGAAACTTTGGAGGTCTTCTAATCCAACCCCTTGCTCAGACAGGAGACCCTATACCATTTCAGATAGGTGGCTGTCCCATCTCTTCTTAAAAACCTCCAGTGTTGGAGCATTTACAACTTCTGGTGGCAAGCAGTTCCACTGGTTAATTGTTCTCAGTTAGGTGGTTTCTCAATTCCAGATTGCATCTTTCCGTGATCAGTTTCACTGCTGCTCATGGGCCTCTGCTTGCACCCCAATGGCTCTGCTCAGGTGTCAGGCTGGATTCCAGAGCTGCCTCTCGGTCTCAGATGGGTTGCTGGGCCACCTTTCAGTAGGGACATTGGGATGCCTCTCAGCTGGGCCACCTCTCACCTCATTGTTCTAGGAATTCAAGTTCTCTTTTTAGTTTTCGCCTATAGCTAATCTTGATGTTGCCCTCTTGATATAGTTAGTAATCCACACGTATATTGAAATTGACAGGTGAATAAAATTTGCAAGTAATACAAAATCTCAGCTTAAAAGAGAAAAAAATAGTATCTCAGCTGAGATTTTTAAAAAATGTCAGTTTGTTAGGTTAGATCAAGATATCTATCTATCTATACTATAAGTCTTTGGTTATTCGGGTTTTCTCCCCTGTAAAATGCATTGCTGTAAAAATGCATTGCTGTTTTCTCCCCTGTAAAATGCATCCCAGAAGCACGAAGCCGAAAGCACCAGCCTGAAGATGACAAGTGTGACCTCATTGAAACGTCGCCAAGATTCGTCTAATTTTACACGGGAGAAAACACGAAAAACCAAACTCGCAAACACCCGCGAAAACCTCAGAAAACATATATATACACACGTGCGCATGTGTATGTATATATATAGATATATAGTATAAAAAGATAATAAATACCCACAAAATATTTAAAAGTATTAGAAATTAAAAATATTATAAAAATTTTTCGATTTATTCCGATTTATTCGTAATCCACAAAAGAAGGTAGAATGAAAATTGCAGTTCAAGACAATAAAGGCATTTCAGGGCAATAAAAATTTACAATACAGCTATACAACTTGACAATAGTTGTAAGCGACTTTTTAAAATGTTCACTCGGTTTTCTCAGGATTGTTCAATATATTTTTAAAAACTGTATTCAATTCCTTCATAATTAGTTAATAAAGACTGGAATCCTTACAAATATGGTAGTTTTTGTAAATGGATTCTTTGATGTGTATAAAGATTTCCCCTCTGACGAAAGCTCTTTCCACACTCCAGGCATTTATGTGGTTTTTCTCCTGAGTGGATCCTTAGATGGCTATCACGGCTGCCCCTCTGACTGAAGCTCTTTCCACACTCAAAGCATTTATAAGGTTTTTCTCCTGTGTGGATTCTTTGATGTGTATTAAGGCTGCTGGGCTGCCTGAAGCTCTTTCCACACTCAAAGCATTTATAAGGTTTTTCTCCTGTGTGGATTCTTTGATGTGCATTAAGGCTGCTGGACTGCCTGAAGCTTTTTCCACACTCAAAGCATTTATAAGGTTTTTCTCCTGTGTGGATTCTTTGATGTGCATTAAGGCTGCTGGGCTGCCTGAAGCTCTTTCCACACTCCAGGCATTTATTGGGTTTCTCTGCCGAGTGGACCCTTTGATGTTTATGAAGGTATCCCCTCTGACTGAAGCCCTTTCCACACTCCAGGCATTTATGTAGTTTTTCTCCTCTGTGGCTGCTTTGATGTCTATCACGGGTGCTGCTGTGACTGAAACTCTTTCCACACTCAAAGCATTTATAAGGTTTTTCTCCCGTGTGGATTCTTTGATGTGTATTAAGGCTGCTGGGCTGCCTGAAGGTCTTTTCACACTCCAGACATTTATAAGGTTTTTCTCCTCTGTGGATTCGTTGATGTCTCTCATGGCTGCTCCTGTGACTGAAACTCTTTCCACACTCAAAACATTTATAAGGTTTTTCTCCCGTGTGGATTATTAGATGGTTTTGAAGATGCTCTTTTGACCTGAAAGTTTTCTCACATTCTGGGCATTCGTATTTCTTCTCTCCGGTGTGGATGCTTAGATGGTTTTGAAGATGTCCATTCCTTTTGAAGGATTTTTCACATTCCGGGCACTGATATTTCTTTCCTCCCTCCTGGATCCTTCGGGGCCTCCAGGGTCTCCCCAAGGACCCTCCGCCTTCCAAGCCCAGCTCTCCGTTGGGTTCCTTCTCCCCGCATCGCCCTCCAGGCAGCCCCCTTTGCCAGGGTCCCCCTGGGCTCATCCCTCCTGCAGCCCCGGAGTCTCCCGGCTTTTCCCCGCCGTCCCCCGGGGAAGCCGCCCCGGGACCGGGCAGGGCTGCTCCGCGGGGCCCGTTCTCCTCCTCTTCTTCTCGGGCGGCCCACCTTCCTTCCGCCGCCGGGTTCCTCCGTCCTCCTGGAGGGGCGAAAGAGAGGTGAATCAGGGCTCCATCCCCTTCCCACCAGGCCCGAGGCGGACACGGCATCCTTCCCAGCGTCCCCCCGTCCGGCCAGACCAGGCCTCGGGACCCCTCGCGTGGGAGGGAGGAAAGGCGCCGCCGCAGAACCGAGCAGGGGACGGGATGACGCGGCCGGCAGCCAATGGGGGGGCGCAGAAGGCCCCCTTATGCAAATACGAAGGGCGCGATGAGGAAGCTCCGAAATCGGAACAACCGAGGAGACCCGCCCCCACTTCCGGAATCAGAGAGCCGACGGAAGGAGCGGTGCGCTTCGGGGAAAGCGGAGGCAAGTCGAGCGCGGGGCCTGCTGGGAGTCGATGAGCGGGAGGCTGTGCCTTCCCGGAAGGCCCGTCAGAGGCGGAGGCTTGGGCCTTGGTCTTCCCTCCGGGGAAGGGGACGGAGCCGCGACCCGCCTCTCTTTCTCCCCTCCAGGAGGAAGGAGGAGGCCGGCGTGGGAAGGAAGGAAGCACCGCCTGGGGGGATGGAGGAGGAGGAGGAAAGCGGGCTCCGCGGAGCAGCCCTGCCCGGTCCCGACGCGGCTCCCCCGGGAGACGGCGGGGAAAGGCCCGGAGGCCCCGGGGCTGCAGGAGGGATGAGCCCAGGGGGACCCCGGGAAAAGGGGCTTCCCGTAGGGCGATACGGAAAGAAGGAACCGGACGGAGGCGCCGAGCCGGGCCTGGAGGGCGGACGGTCCTTGGGGAGACCTGGGAGGCCCAGAAGGATCCAGGAGGGAGGAGAGAAATATCAGTGCTCGGGATGTCAAAAATCCTTCAGAAGAAAAGACCATCTTGAAAGGCATCTAAGAATCCACTCGGGAGAAAAGAAATACGAATGCCCAGAATGTGAAAAATCCTTCAGGACACACGAAAACCTCAAAAACCATCGAAGAATCCATACGGGGGAGAAACCGTTTCAATGCCTAGAATGTGGGAAAAGTTTCAGCCAGAGGGGAACCCTTCATGTTCACGGGAGAATGCACACTGGGCAAAAACCGTATAAATGCCTGGAATGTGGAAAAACCTTCAGTTTGAGTGGGAACCTTTATGCACACCAAAGAATCCACACAGGAGAAAAACCTTATAAATGCCTACAGTGTGGGAAAAGCTTCAGGCTCAGTGGAAATCTTTATATACATAAAAGAACCCACACTGGAGAAAAGCCATACAAATGCCGGGAGTGTGGAAAAAGCTTTATTGTGAGTGGGCACCTCCTTAGACATCAAAGAATTCATGTAGGTGAAAAGCTGCATAAGTGCCTGAAATGTGAAAAGACCTTTAGTGAGAGGGAACGCCTTTGTAAACATAAGAAAGTCCACGCGAGAGAAAAACTGCATAAATGCCTGGAATGTGGAAAGAGCTTCAGTCAGAAGAGAAGCCTTTATAATCATCAAAGAATTCATACTAGAGAAAAAATCTGTAAATGCCCTGTGTGTGGAGTGTCCTTTCCAAAGCTCAGAAGTCTGAGAAATCATCAAAGAACCCACACAAGAGAAAAGGAATATAAATGCCTGGAGTGTGGAAAGAGCTTCAGTCAGAAGGGACATTTTTATAGACACCAAAGGATCCATTCAGGGGAGAAGCCATACAGATGCCTGGAGTGTGGAAAGAGCTTCACTGAGAACACACATCTCCGTCAACATCAAAGAATCCACACGGGAGAGAAACCGTATGAATGCCTGGATTGCGGAAAGAGATTCCGTCAAAATGGGAGTCTTTATATGCATCAAAGAATCCACACGGGAGAGAAACCATATAAATGCTTGGAGTGTGGAAAGAGCTTTACTGATGGTGGACACCTCAGTCAACATCAAAGAATCCACACAGGAGAAAAACCGTATCAGTGTCTGGTTTGTGGAAAATCTTTCAGTCGGGGAGAACACCTCCGGCGGCATGAAAGAATTCACACAGGACAGAAACCGTATCAATGTTTAACATGTGGAAAGAGTTTCAGTCACAAGGCAACCCTTTATACACATCAAAGAATCCACTCGGGAGAAAAACCCTTTAAATGCCTAGAGTGTGGAAAGGGCTTTACTCAGGGTGGGCATCTCTGTCAACATCAAAGAATCCACACGGGAGCGAAACCCTATAAATGCCTGGAGTGTGGAAAGGGCTTCAATCAGAGGGGTAACCTCCATATACATCAAAGAATCCATTCAGGTGAGAAATCCTATAAATGTCTGGCACTGGAAAGAAATTTACTAAGTGGGGGCACATTCACCAACTTCAAAGAGTTTGCACAGGAATAAAACCGTGTCCGTGCCTGGAGTGTGGAAAGAGCTTCAGTGACAATGTAGGTCTCAGTAAATATGGACTTCGCCCAGAGAAGAACGTTTACAGATGCACAGAGTGGAAAATCCTTTAAAACAAACGGAAATCTACATTTCTCCATAAATCATGGAGATTTCACGGAAGGACCCACACAGAAACAAAACCATAGAAATTTACAGGTAGAGGTTCCCCTGTCCAGTTGTGTCCAACTCCAAGGGTGCTGCTCATCTCTGTTTCTTAGCCAAAGGAGCCAGCGTAGTCTGAAGACATCTCCGTGGTCATGTGGCCAGCATGACTATACGTTGATATGCCTGGAATGCCGTTACCCTACCTATTTATCCACTTGCATTCACATGCTTTCAAATTCCTAATTGGGCAGGAACTGGGGCAAGGATGAGAGCTCATTCAGTCATGCAACTGTTTGTCAAGCACTGGGGAAATCAGGAGATGCAGTTCAAATGTGTATGTTTATCGTAAACTTAAGCTCTCCAAGAATCTGAACTATTGATGGTCAAAGGAAAATAGCAGAAATTAAGAATAGAAAGGAATTCAAGGTGGTCTGGGCTTAGATCACTTGTGGGCGTGAAGGGGCTCATGACTGATGACGCATTTGAAGCCTCCCTCAGGCTCAGCCGTGTCATCTATAGCTCTTGGGTCTCAAACCCGAGCTGTCAGCTTTCCAGCTGACAAGCTCAAGAGTCTTTCACCGCTGAGCCATCACATCCCCTTATAGTGTTGCTACAATGCTATATTACCCAGCAAAGTTAGTGCAGCCCTGGATGTAATGCACAAGGGCTTTTTAAGGGCTAAGAAATTCCTCGAACATCATATCTAATTGCCATCCAGTAAGATACAGGTGTAGGTATTTACCCTTGATTGCCATCTCAACCTGTGTGTTTCAGCTTGAGTCTATAATGTATTATCAGCCCAAGCATTAAGCATCAAACTTCTGAACAGGACTGTTTTACTATTTCCTTTATTGCTATGGTTTGTTTAATAGATGTGCCATTTTGTGTGGCCTCATACTTTAATTTGACATTTCAAATTATTAAAGTGCTTTCTCTGATCACCCATAATACAAATTGATCCACATTTTGCAAATACTGCAAGGAGTACACAATTAGCATGACTATGTTCAATTATGCATAGTACTTATCCTCACAAATTTATTCACACAGTTTACGGGGCTGTAATAATTTATATATTGACTCAGCAAGCCAGACCAGAATCATCATTTTCTTTTTAGTAGCTGAGGCTGAGCTTCTGAAGAAACATCCCCTCTGTCTCTGCTTCTTGGAGCTGTCAGTATATCCAAATATGTCAATTGCCTGTCAGTCTTGACAAACACATATGTTGCAACACAACTGAAAGCAAGCAGAGGGTTCAAAGCTGTTGACTTTCAGGAGGATTCTGAGTTCCAAATGTAACACCTTCCCCCAAAATGCTTTATGATGCAACTCTAAGAGATCTAGACAGGGTTGGTTGATTACTATTGTTAATGCAATAGAACATGGAATGTTTTAAGCATGACACTCATTTTACTGCCTGTCATTGACACAAAGCAGTGAAACTCAGATCTGGGACCCTGGGCATGGCCCTGAAAGACTAAAGGAATTTAGAGCTGATCTTGGAGAAGGAAATCACTAAATAGTGTGGTGACCAAATCTGAATGCAGTACTCTGGATGTGTGTCTCCTTCCCCAAACAGTCACTGTAGATAATCTACAATCATCTACATAAAAGGTGAGAAATTACTGATGGGTGGGGAGGAGGTTGTGGGATTGAACAGGGTGGGAGGCATGCCCAAGCCCTGTAAGGACCCTGGAGAGTGGGTTGGAAGGGGCAGGGGAGAGAGATAAGAGATTGCTGGAACATTGCTGTAGTTGGTAAGGGGAATAGTAGCATTTAGACTTACTGCTTCACAATGCTTTGCAGCCCTCTAAGCAGTTGAGTCAACATGCAACCCTCAACGATCTCAATCTCTCCCTTTTAGTATTCTGCACCAGATTATAGATTAACAGTTGGAAGGGATGTTATAACCTCTTATAGAGAATAATTGTGTATTTTAGCCTCCAGTCCCCTAATCATCCTGGTTGCTCTTCTCTGCACTTTTTCTAGCATCTCAACATCTTTTTTATAGTGTGGTGACCAAAACTGGATGCAGTCTTCTAGGTGTGGTCTTACTAAGGTTTATAGAGTGGAATTAGTACCTCACTTGAACTTGATTGTATCAATGAAATTTAGGATTGCATTGGTTTTTCTGGTTGCTTGTACATCAGCTCACACAGTCCCTGAACAACCAACCTTCCCACTCCCCATATACCATCTTCCCTACCCCAGCAAAAGAAAACCATTGAGAAAACCCCTAGAGCAGAGAAGGAGAAGACTGAGGCAAAGTCCAAGAAAACAGTTAATTCACAGGAAGTTAAACTGAGTGTGAGATCCTGTTGTCTCACATTTTAGGCTTCATCACAAATTAAAAATGTCATCTTAGCCCTTTCAACATGGCAGTCTACACCTCTTTTTTAAGTTAAAGAATGCATGTTTTTCCCTTCTTGACTAAGGCTCTTTATTTGGTATGTGAAAACTTGCTTTTTCAGCAACTACACAACCCACTATTCTGAAAGCCTTTGAATACATCTGCAACTTTCAAGAAAGACACAAACCCAGCTGGGAAAGACTAATGTAACCCATAAAATTGTCACTTATGGAATATTATCTAGAATCAATGTTTTCAGTTGTTCAAACTTCACAAGCAATCAGTGTATTGTTTGTGTTTTCAAATTTTTATTAGTTTACCATAGCATAAAATACAACATATAAAGAGAAATAAAAGTAAAGGTAAAATAGCGGTGGAAGAGGGAAGGACAGAAAAGTGTAGGGTAGGGGGGAAAGCATTAATTCCCTGACTCCTTTTGATGCAGCAGAATAAATAACAGAAAACTTCAACTTTTTACTTTTATGTTATACATACCTTCTGTAACATCAAATCTAACTGGCAAACCCAAAATCAAAAAGTTTTTTCTACCTTAAGCACAAACTCCAAAAATGGTTTCCCAGTAGAAATAAAATTATTTTTTTTAATCAGCTACCTCTGCTAACTCCATCAGCTTTTGCAGCCATTTGTCTTTTGAGGGAATTAGTTTGATCATTTACTTACTGACGTGTGACACGTACTGAATAACTGACACTAACTGGCAGTTTAGCCTGCATGGATGAGGTCATAAAGCCATCAGAATTCCAAAGGAGATGACAGGTGCCTATCAAACCTCACCTCTTTTTCTACATGCACCAATGCCAGGCAAACGTGTGTGGGAAGCGACCAATCACTAAAGGTGCCCATTTCTCACCTTTTTGCACAAAAGGCAGATTTTTGGAGGTAAGAGTGCCTCTGTCTAGGGCAGCTCCACTAAAGTCTCCTTGATGCAGCTCCTGGCCCACTTCCCACCCCACTTGGCCATGCTTCTGTTCACCCAAAGACACCCCAAGAAAGTGTTGCTAGATGTTGCCAAGTTTTGAGAACATGGAAATTCTCTCCCCAAGTTTGGAATTTCAGGCATCATTTCTCATCCAGCGGTCCAGGCCAGGAAAATAAAATCCCGTCTTCCTAGAACAGACTCTGCCAAGACAAAATACGGTATAGATTAATGAGCCTCGGTGGCGCAGTGGTTAAATGCAGCCCTGCAGTCTCTGCTGACTTGTTCAGCAGGTTGTCAGATC
>JANHGC010006171.1:0-15142 GCA_027560395.1 Boaedon fuliginosus | reverse complement strand
TTATTGTTATTATTATCCTTCTCATCTTTTCTACTACCTTCTCCTATTGGTATCTTATGAATATATTACCTTGTTTGTATGTACACTTGGTGTTTGTATGTACATGTTGTTTGTATGTTGTATATACATTGATTATATTACGTTGTTGTTTGTATTTACACCAAGAGGTTATGCAGTGGAGACAAATTCCTTGTGTGTCCAATCACACTTGGCCGATAAAGAATATTCCATTCCATTCCATTCCATTCCATTCCATTCCATTCCATTATTGTAAAGGTGAACTCCAAACGGAAATGATCTGGGATTTCAGATAATACTTCTTTCACTTCAAGCTCCATTTTAATTTTAATTTACCTAGTAACAAATGATTTGCTGTGTGTGTGTGTGTGTCAACAATTGTCTGCAACATGACAATTGAAAGGAATTTTTTTCCTTTCTAATTCATTCAATTTTAATGACTTTTTACTTTTCAAAATAGCAAAAGTAATATACCATAATTACGTCTGATCTAGGAAATTTTGATCCCTGCCACAAGCCAATACGGAATTCAACACACATGATTTACACATATTGGTGAGCATTATCTTAATATTTTCAATAACACTAGGCACACACCAGAAACCAAGGTAACATTTTCTTCATGGTAGTTCTCATTTGATGCTCAAAAGTAAGTTTCTGGAATAAATTTAAATTATTCCAATCATCCAATTTGCTTGTGATGCATTAGGATAGATTTCTAATACTAATTTCTTAGCGGTGTCCCAATGTGTCATCTACATTGAAATTTCATTCTGGAGTGAAATTCCACTCATAGGAAAAATGCCATTTAAAGTAGCTTACATTCAGTTTAGCACGCTGATCAGAAAGTTCACTTGTATTATTTGCTTTGTTTTAGTTCACATTCTTTGATGTTCATGGGATATATGACAAATCAGAATATTATCTGAATATAATATTACACAGTTTGCTTTCTTGAAAATGAATATCTGCTACTAATATGAGGCCAGGTTTAAATTACAAATCCTATAATCAGCCTCAGTTTGGAAGGTGGGCCTGGATAGGTGGATGATTTTTGAGGAGAAATAGATGATAGTAGTTTAATGTTTCCCCCTGTAAAATAGTCCCTTCTGGTAGTTTTTATGGATCCTGTGTTCAGCTTCCCTTTGAGTGGCTTTAGGTAATGCGTCTGATTTCCAGATATTGTTAAACTGGATCTCTGTTCCAAACTCACTACTGGTCATGCTGGAATTCAAGAATATCTTAGGGCCACTACTGTTCTAGTGGTGTACCCTTAATCAACTGAAACTACACTGAAGGGCATTCATGATATCATAATAAACTCAACTCTTGAAAGGTATGTATGTATGTACATATGTACGTATGCACGTATGTACATATGTATGTATGTACAGAGACAGACTTTATTTATTCAGCTGCCATTTGAAGTAATCAAAAAGATTGGTTGGTTGATCAGAACTTAAGAATATGTCTGGTATGATTTAATGTAAGATCTTTCTGACTATAAACTGTGAAGGACACATGATAGAAAGAGACAGTTCAATCTAAATTAGAAGCATATTTCACTCTGCTTAGGGACTGCATTTTAAATTGGCAAATAACATAATACATTCAGGGTGAGCGTACATAGGCAATGCTTCCTTTGTAAAAATGGGAGCGGCTCAGAACGAAGCAATAAGCTGTGATGTGTGCTTCAAAGTTAGAGCCCATCAAAACGCTTTCTGGGGCAACAGTGCATCCCTAAATCAAAGTAAAAGCATGCTAGGTTACTGCTTTAATCTTTGCTGTGGCAGCTATTCAGTATAATACTGAAAAGGTTGACTGTTCCAAGTGTAGTCTGTAAACGAACTGCATTTATGTCATAACCTCACTCTCAAAGGTGAAACCCAAAAACCCAAGATAAACACAAAGAAAGCTCATTGGCCATTAACAGTCACCCGCTCCAGCCTTAGCAATTAATGAATTGAAATACTAGGGAAGCTGGGTTATTGTAAACTATGCATATGACCCATCTTTTGGAAACAAAGTCAAATCCCAGGAAATCAATAATAATAACACATCTGGCATCACTGCTAAGGCCAAACTTTAGAATATTAATGATGGTAGCTACAGTAGAAGCAGCTCTTGTACATGCACATGCATACCATGTAATAAAACATTTTTTTAAATTCAATCATGTTTGTTTCTGGAGTTTTCTTGGTCAGATTTTTCAATAGGGCCTTCTCCTAGGGTTGACAGAAAACAACTGGGCCAAGGTCAGCCAGCTGTCTAAAGCAGGATTAGAACTCACAGTCCCCTGTTTTCTAGACTGATGCCTTAAACTACACCAAACTGTCTCTCAAATAAACCAATATTTGAAGCCCAAATTGTCACTAAATCTATAATGTCTGCATTATCGATACTGATAATGTACTGAACTATAAACTTAATGTACGTCTATATACCATACCAAAGAGTCAACCTGGGTGAATGGAATGATTGAATGGAGCTTGTATAGGCTTATAAATAAACAGAGTCAAGTATCGGTTAGTATTTGGATGAAATATCCATTCTTAAGACTAGACTTGAAAATTAAAGAACATTCCAGAATAAGACATTGGGAAACCATATTCATCTTGCTATACCAAAAAAAGCATTATAGATATAGCCATGAAGTCACCAAGAGTTAAACTTGGTTTGAAGGAGACATTTGTTTTATTCCATGCCTAACTACATGTTCAACTTTAAAACACAACATACTATATTTATGTCATAAATACCTGTGAATCTATGGCAAGTAGTTCTGATGAGAAGAACGGATGCTATTGAAAATGTTCAAAAGCTGCAAAGAGTTACAGATTTCACTACTAAAAGATTTGAATGTCTTTGAAAATTAGACCTCATTTGGGTGGAACTGTTTGCTTCTGGAAAATTCTATGCCTTTTGATTATATAGCTGTAGTTAGATTTATATAATGTAGATCTGTCCCTGACATTTTGTCAATTTTTTGCTAGCTAACTTTTGTATGTTAATAATGAATACATTTTAAGCTATATTTTTTTCCTAGCTGAACTGAATGAAACATGTGCTTGCGCTGATCCAGATACAGAAATTAGCAGGGAGTATGCTGGGTGCAAACCAAAAATTATCCTCAGTCGTTTTCCAACACCTTTGCTATGCATACATTTATCCAGGTTTATACTTAAATGATATATGCACAAAGCAGTTGCTGCTCTAATTTATACTTGGGTTTCTAAATAGCCCAGTAATTTTCTCCCCACATTATTTTCTCTTGTTCCTACCCATTCATTTTTATACCAGAATAACATTTCCCTTCCATTCAGAAAATTCACTATTTTCTCTACATCTCAATTCTCATTCTTTCATTGTCACCATTCGCTGGAACAGGCTATGCAAGTCTCACTACCTTTGTGGGTTTTTTAAAATATGTATTCAGAACAGGTTAGATTATACAAATTCATACTTTATGACATACATTTTAGCCATTAAATTCATAATTGAACCTATATCTTTAAATCCTTGAATGCATTCATGAATTCCAATTCCCAAGACCAGGTCACTTTCATTCAGATCTATTATAACTTTCTCCTTTCTCTTAGTTCACAGGTGAAGTAATACCTATTATTACTAAAGCAGAACTGAGAGCCTGTTTTTCAGGCAATAATAAATCCTGTGGCACTGAAATGTTAGCAAAGTGATTTTGATCAGAGAGCCACTGATCAGTTAAAACAGAAGGAAATGTCATATCAACAACAAAGATTGATCATGAAAGCCTGTCTACTAAATGCCTGCATGTTTAAGAGGAAACTCAAGATCCCTCTCTGAATTGATGTCTTTGTGTAACATGGACTTGTCATCATTATTATTTTATATATTACTGCATCATTTGTTTTAGTTTATGTACTGCACTAAGTTATAAACATCTAATGCTAGTAACAACTTTTAAAGCCCTACATGGCTTAGGAGCGTGGTACCTTCGAGACCGCCTTCTGCTACCGTATGCCTCCCAGCGCCCAGTTAGGTCCCACAGAGAGGTCTGCTACGGGTCCTGTCAGCCAAACAATGTCGGCTGGCAGGTCCCCATGCTAAGGCCTTCTCTGTGACAGCGCTGACCCTCTGGAACCAGCTCCTGGTTGTGATCAGGACCATCCCCACCTTATCGGGCTTCTGTAAAGCCACAAAGACCTGGCTCTGTCGGAAGGCCTGGAATTAACATGCTTCCCCCCCGCCCTTGGATGATTGTGACTATGATTGTTGTGGTTTTTTTCTTTTTCTTTTGTAATACTGTGTGTTTATTATTGTAAGCCGCCTCGAGTTTCCCTTGATCGGGGAAATGAGGCGGGGTATAAATCTAAATAAATAAATAGATAGATAGAATAAATTAAAGTGTATTATTTTTCAGAGTAAGTCATACACTTTTGAGGTACTGATGACTTTCTTCCACAGGATCCTGCAGTATCCCCACACTGTGGAATGTATAATGAAGTTGTTTCATATGTGTTTCATACGTGTTAGATCTCTGTGAGACTGAGATTATTGAAAATGGTGGCTCTAAAGCAGGGGTGTCAAGCTCAAGGCCCACGGGCTGGATCCCGGTCTACCCAGTGTGCAGAGGAAATATCAGGCCAATGTAGCTTTGGCCCAGTCTACCCTATGCGAAGAGGAAACATGCCAGCAGTTTGGGGAGTAGTGTTAATCTGACCATGCCCACCTGGTTGGACACACCCACCCAGTCAGCCATGCACCCCCCAGCCCCCTGAAGTCAACCACAGCCCTGATGCAGCCCTCAATGAAATTGAGTTTGACACCCGGCTCTAAAGAGATGGTTTGTGGAAGGGCAGTTGCTCTACAACTGACTAAATGCACGTACACTTTATGTTTGTTTCCAGTCAAGGTTTACTTGGACCATAATCCTCCATACCTTACTTCTTCCAGCAGGTAAGGAAAGATTTGTGAACTTCACCGATGATGCTTATTTTACATGCACAAAACAAATGAATGCCCAGATGTAACAGCTATAGAACTCATTAATGCACACCGTCTGATTAGTATTACTGAATTCATTCAGAGTGCCTTCTAAAGAGAGGGATATTCGCTATCCAGAGCTTGATCTGACACTTCATTAGGGAGTTTTATATCTGCTATAGAATCCTACTCCCCTCTCTCTAATGCTTGGTTTAAGTTGTTTAAAGAAAAATCAAATTGCAATTGGAAACATTATTTGAAATATGAAACTTTAATATGTGCATGAGCATGAGGAAGCTTTGACTTTTTGAACCTGCTGAAATGGTATGGTAGAACAACCTCTATTCTCTAAATTGATTATTTCTTATGGAAAAACACTGGAGGCTTAGATGAAATCCACTTGTTGCCTGTTAGAGAAACAGCTGATTGCTCTCTACTGTTTTCTTCAGACAACCTTGAAAAAAATATTCAATATACAGTCATAAGCTGGGATCTGGAGGGATGTAATGAGTGGCTGTTTAATTCAACCTTGGTGTCTGGTACGCTACTAATTACTGAACTAATGTCTATGGCAGATAAAACAAGACTGTTATGGTTCCCCACTGACAAACTTCACACAGAGGGAACAGGAGTTGTCATTAAGGAGTCTGTGATAAATGAGGTCATATCACACTCATCTTGTGAGAGCAAGACTAGTGTTAAATTGCTTGAATTATCAATCATTGCCCATAGCTCAGCAGTTGTGTCAGACTTCATTCTGGTTGAGAAAAGGGATAGAAACCCCCCACAACTGTGTAGTAAGAATGCATTCAGAGAGAGGGAGGGAGGGAGAGGGAGTGTGTGTGTGAGAGAGCAAGCTGCTGAAGACTTGCAATGGCAGTTAATGATCCTAGACCCCAGCCATTAAATGATATGCTGGACATTAATTTTGCTATGCTAGAGAATGCAAGACTGCCATGGCTGAGGAAGCCAGTATTTTGCAGGCCTTTAGAGGATAAAAAGTAAGGGGAAAAGTTAGAAGAAAATAAAAAATGAAGAGCTTTGGTCCTAGGCAGCAAATTGCATTGCTACCTGAAAACCATTAATTCTCACCCAGGCATCCCATAGCAGACAAATACAACTCCGTAAATCACATTCTTAATAAAAGTATAAGAAAGATTTTAGTGACCTCAAGAGCTGACTAAATGCAAGCCCTCCCATTATTCACATTGGGAGAATGTAGCAAAAAAAAAAAAATAGCATTGCTTGGAAGAAATGTATTAAATTTGCTAAATCAAATTGTTCTTGAGAATCAATATAAAAAGAATAAATTACATATCTTTCCCATAGAGAACTTGAAAGGCTAACATGATGAGCTGGAAAAGTTACCAAGATAATGATATTTACTAATTGGGTCACATTCAATTTATTTATCAATATCAAGAAGAAATATGACTTAGCTTTAAAAATTGACAAAAGCCCCTGAAAGATTAGCTGAACAAGACAACAATGCACAAATGTTTTTGCAGTATCTATAGATAACTAAATGAACTTGGACATGTGACAATCAATATTAGTCTCTGCATTTATGGTTCTGTTCCATTTTTAATGGTTTCTCTGCTATCCATGTCTTTTTCATTCCAAATCTTGAGAAACAAAGGAACAGGGAAAAACCCTGAAGAGCGTCTTACAGACACTCTTATGTACAAAAGTACCAAGAGGATGGGAAAAATGCAGACAAAGAAAGATACGAGCCAGGAAAAGAAAGGCACAGGGTTCACAGTCACTCTCAAGAGGTAAGTACAATTATCTGACTTCCAGTCACAAGCTACTTATCCTGACAGTGGAGGCAGGCATGATGAGGTGTATAAATGATGAGATGTATAAATCTGCTCGTATCAGCTCAGTTTCAATTAGGTTTAAAGAATGCCATGGAAAAACCTGAATTCCAAATCCACAGTAAATTTCTTGTGTGTCCAATCACACTTGGCCAATAAAGAATATTCTATTCTATTCTATTCTATTCTATTCTATTCTATTCTATTCTATTCTATTCTATTCTATTCTATTCTATTCTATTTTCTAGGACTAAGAAAAGAATACACATAGTCCTCCCTTAGCAAGCATAATTGCAGCTAGCAAGTCCATCATTAAAGGAAGTCATCACTAAGTGGAACCACAACCATGCATATCTCACTTCAACTTTGTTTTGGATTACAGAACTATGAAGATCATAAATGAAGGGACTGGTCACAAAATTACATTTTCATCACTGTTGTAACTGTAAACAGTTTCTAAATAAGGATGTTACTAAACAAGGTTTACCTGTGTTTTTTCCCCACTTACCTGTGAACCTTTGAGGACCAGACACATCAGCAGACAAAGAGCTTGGCTGAGACTGTGAGAGTCCTCTCTCCAGTGGTTCAGTTGGGGATACCCCTTCCATACTAGAAATATGTTGGACTTTATTGGGGGACTCAGGCAAACAGGAGATACTGTTGATTCCATCCACACAGAAAAATCCAGCAAGGCAGGTTTTCATTAAGCAGTCATTGTAATTAAGCTCACAGTGTTCACCCTGGAAGAGAAGTTTTTAAAATGTCATTTGGAAGGCCATTTGCATTTTGATAGTCACATTAAATAATTTGATTATGACTTTCTTTTTGTTTTCCAAATGCTGTCTATTTAAAGCGGGCAGAATGCTTTCCCCAAAATTAATGTAATCCTATTGAGCGCTTTGCCTGTACTGATTTTATGGCATAGACCTTGCCTTTCATGCTGTAATGCAATTATGGTGTTTTGACTTCCAATCAATTCAAAGAATGTCAGGTTTCATTCCTAAAGTTTCACAGTAGGTGACATGCCAGGAAGAGCTTTGTCATCTGCTTTTCAATGTCAAAACGGGCTCCTTGGAGATTAATTTCAAGTGATAGAGAAGTATGTAAACTAAGACTTTATGTTACAGGGGCTTCAAAACCACATTTCTTTCACCATTTTAACTTGATATATGCCCATTCGCTAATGCCTCGTCTTTCCCAAGCAGGTAGTAGCCGGACATATTGTAGTCTACTATTGGGTAAAGCAAACATTGTGGAGTATTGCTAAGTAGACATGTTACATTACCTGACATAATGCTTTAGTTTTCCTAATAGTATTCATTTTCAGAGCCTTCAAGATAGCGTTGCTACAATATTGCTGGTTATCGATTAGAATATAATTCGAAGACTGGTAAATATTGTCTAGCTATAATAGACCTTGCCGTTCCTGAAGTGATCTCAATCTTAGTCAACATATATGTCTTGAGTTTTGGATCATTCTGTATTCATTGCCGTTGTATTAATAAAGGAAAAATATTTCCAAAGGTATTATCAACTATACTTATAGTTCTACGAAATATCACAGATTTAAGATTCTTTACAAATCTGACAATAGGTGGCACCAGAGGAGGAAAAAGAGAGGTAAGTAACTACTACTTTGACCTTACCATATTTATGGATATACAATAAAAAATAAGATTAATATCTTATTTCAGAGTAAATATATTCAGAATAAGAGCATTCATGAAAAAAATTCCCATGTTTCTCCAGAATTATAACATGGGGGACACAATCTTGTCTCTTCCCTGACTTTCCACCATCTGAACTGTTGAAATTCTGCAGAAAATTACTTGTAGAGAATAAGAGTTTCTTTCTAGAAGTTTATTTCCATCATTAAGCTCACTTGACCATGTATCAAATTATTAATATTGTTGTAGTCAGTGCTGGCTTAACAATATCAAGTGCATCTGTACTTAGGTATACACGTTTTGCCTCTCACAATTCACTATCTCCACATCTGTTTATGTCACTATAAAATGTTTGGTCTTTAAAATTATTGCAAGAGCTTTTGCATGATTGTGCAACCACCTAGCATGACAAAGTTTCCATCAGAAAGCTTTGATTTGAAGCACGGTCCCATAAAGTAACTGCAATAAGCCCATCTCTTTGCTTTTGTTTCTCAAAATTACCTCATTCTAAAAGAAGCACAAGTTTTCAAAACATAGATATGAACCAATGTAAGGTTTTGCATTCTTGGCAATTTCAAACGGTTGTATAATTGTAGCACTGATACTACAAATGGCATACTAAATTACTTTGGGCTCTGGAGCTTTTTCAGGCAGCGTTTTTTTAAAACTTTTTAGTTCATTTATCCTAGAATAGTAAGAAGTGCTAGATTTATCTGAATAATTCTAGTATATATTGATTTAATGTCAAACTGAACAAATAAATAATATAAAGATCTGTAATAGAATAGAAGAATAGAGTAGAATAGAGTAGCATGGCGTAGCATAGAGCAGAATAAAACAGAACAGAACAGAATAAAGATTTGGACAACATGGTGAATATATTACTTTTGGTTTATTAACTTGATCCATACATATTTGCACATAGGCTGACTCCTAAGATGACTTGTACCCTGTGGTTGAAAACAACAGTTTAAGGTAGCTGTGTACCATCGTCATCATCTGCCATTGTTGTGGTGGCATCCTTTTACAGATCATTTTCATAGTAGCCTGGTGGCAACTATTTGCTTTAATGTGGTAAGTTAAAGCTTCCCAAAGACAATGGAAAGCTCAATTTAAATAGAGCATATTACTTTATACATTTGGACGCTGAACAATTATGTAAATGAATCTACCAGGATAATCAGGATTAAGCTTCAGAGAGTTTTTCTTATCTGTTGACTTGATCTTTAATGGTTGATCTCAAGTTTAAGACAAATGAGGAAACTTAATGGGAGACAGACTCTGCTAAGGTTTAACTTCAACGGTACATGCTGCATATTGAGTGGCAGTAGTAAGGTTTTGTTTCATACCACATATCCAGATATGCAATAACAGGTGTAACCTAGGCCTGGTTCCCTCTGGATGCATATACCATGTACACAAGGGTTAGATGCACATTCATTGATATCTTCTTCACATCTGAACCCTTCCCAGCCTGTTGGAAGGAGAGAAAAAAATATGCATTAGATTTGGTCTAATATTGGTGTAGGGGTGAAGGCACCAATGAGTACTAGACACACATTAGGCATGAAGCCTGCTGGGTGATTTTGAACCAGTCACTATCTCTCAGCCCTAGGAAGAAGTTAAGGACAAGCCATTTCCAAAAATATTGCCAAGGAAATTATAGGGACTAGTTCAGGACATCATCAGAGGTTAACACTGACTCAAAGTTACCCCAGCTCCCCAAAAACCCTGCTTTTATTTCCCATTGTACTCTAAAAAAAAATGTATAATTCAAATCATTTACAGAGCATCCTTTTCAGACCTGGATATTGTAAATGACTAATGAAATAAGAATTAGGTTATAAGAGTTGGTGTGTAGTCTCCAAAACTTTGCTATTATTATTGTTTTAAAAAGAAATGCAGCTGTGATAGGTCACAGTCTGGAGTGGATGGTGGTGGAACATGTTACATGCTGCCGGCCTTGCTCTACAGTTGCATAAAGCGGCTGTGTCTTATTGGTTGTAGCAAGCCTGCAATTACAAATTATTAATCCGTACTATAATTATAAAGTGTTTGTGTTGTTGATAATGGGCCTCTAGACTCCTTTGAGTAGAAACATACATAGGATTTAGGTTCTTTGCACTCATGCTCTCCATTAGCTGGAGTTATAGCATGAATAGCATGAATAACCTTTTGAAATTCTTCACTGATTTATGAGCAAAGGATTTGGGTAAGAGATTGCTATTTCTCCACAATGAAAACAAATTTTCCATTTCCCCCCCCAAGGAAATCTGGCAAGTTTTACTTTGAAATTTATTTATTTATTTGTTTGTTTGTTTGTTTGTTTAATTTATTAGATTTATACCCCACCTCTCTTCCCCAGTCAAGGGGAACTCGAGGCGGCTTACAACATTAAAAAGTGCAATAGTACGGTAATATAAAAATAATCGAAACACATTCATACTGCTCTCACTTACACTAAGGCAGGGCGGGGGGAGATGTTAATTCCAAGCCTGCTGACAGAGCCAGGTCTTAACGGCTCTGCAGAAGGCGAGTAAATTGGGGATGGTTCTAATCTTCATGGGGAGTTAGTTCCAGAGGGCCAGCACTGCCACAGAGAAGGCCTTAGCTCGGGAGCCTGCCTGCTGACATTGTTTAGTTGATGGGACCCATAACAGGCCAACTCTGTGAGATCTAACTGGGCGCTGGAAGGCATAAGGTAGCAGCAGGCAGTCTTGAATGTACCCCACTCCTAAGCCATGCAGGGCTTTAAAAATTGTCAGCAGCACCTTGAATTGCACCCAAAGACTACTGGAAGCCAGTGCAGGACAGGTGTTATATGGGTGTGCCGAGGAACACCCATAATCACTAGCATGTCTGCATTCTGAATCAGTTGAAGTCTCCAAGTGCTCTTCAAGGGCAGCCCCATGTAGAGAACATTACAGTAATCCAACCGAGAGGTGACAAGGGCTTGAGCAACTGTAAGAAGGGGCGCAATTGATGCAGCAGGCAAACCTGTGCATAGGTCCTCCTGGTCACAGCTGCCAAATGATGGTCAAATTGCAGCTGTGGATCCAGGAGAACCCCTAGGTTGCACACCCGTTCTGAGGAGAGCAATTTTTCTCCCCCCAGCATCAAAGATGGATAATCCACTGGACCATGGGGGGGGGGGGGCAATACCCACCACCACTCAGTCTTGTCAGGGTTGAGCCTGAGCCTGTTGGTCCCCATCCAGATCCTCACAGCCTCCAAAATCAGCAATCCTCAGCTCTATCGGAATCTACAGCAGAATTTTACTAAGGAAAGTTGTATTTATTCATAATATTTTTACTGCTCTTGATTATAAAAATAAATCTCCAAACAGGCCTTGCACTTTATTCTTACAGGAGACCATTTTTGTATATTTTATTTATTATAAATATTTTATTCAGGTTTACTCGTTTTATTACAACATCTACAGAACTGACAACGAACTAAAATATACCATTAAACACAACAATCTTAACTGCAGAACAAACTCATACACAGTAGTGAAGCAGTTATGAAGTGTAGGATCAGTAATGAGATAGCCCTGCTGAAGAAAAGTTTATGCGTTTTTGGAAATACAGCAGAGAAAAGAGTATATAGACCTCTCAGGAAGAAGCATTTAAATACAGAGGCAGATACTAAGAATTTCTTGCTGTTTGGGTTAAGTTATTTTTAACTGGACTGGATCTTTTGGCTTAGTTGAACTGAGAACTGTTGACTTTTCTGACAAGGATTTTTTTCATTCTGTCCAGTAGGAAAAATAGAAAAGAAAGCATTGGATCTTCCTATTCAAAGTCAGCAATTTAGAATGTAACAATTCTTGGGTCCATCCTGAAATGAAAAAGATCAGAATTAAGATGGTTTTAATATGGACTCTTTGGTGCTGTTTGATCTTAGTTGTTTGCTTGCAGTGTTTCGTTACCTGATTATGTGACATCAGTGCTAGTGAGTGTCAGGTTTGTTCCCTGCTTATATACAGTAGCTTGCCCTGCCAGTGCTGGCACCTTGATTAGATTTTCTGCTTGATTCATCCCTGAGCTACATATATTCTCTTCTACTGGATTATTTTAATGAGAAATTCCATTTTAAACCAATGATGCCACTGCAAATACAAGTAGCCTTTGACTTAGAATGGCAATTGGGACTGGAATTTCTATTACAAAGTGATATGGTTATAAAGTGACAGCAATCCAACAGGGAAGGTCACGAATGACAGGGGTGGTAAATGCAAGCTGACTGCCAAGCACCCAGATTGCGATGTGGGATGAAGGGGTGCTAGGACAGCTGGAGTTCCAAGGACTTGTCTTAACCACGATTTGTTCAGCACCACTATAACTTCAATGGTTATATGGTTAGGGTTAGAATCAGGGGTCCTCAACCCCCAGTCCATGGACCAGCACTGTTCTGCAGCATACCAGAAACTGGGCTGTGCAAACAAGTGAAGCCCCATTCAGGCAGCATATGAAACAATACCCCCTCCAGTCCATGGAAAGATCTCTCTCCACAGAACTGGTCCCTGGTGCTCAAAAGGTTGGGGGGCACTGGGTTAGATAGACTACACAATATAAGGAAAATAAGACAACTATCCAACACCCAGTATTTTTAAAAATCAGATCAATCAACTAAAGCAAACAAGTTCCTATTAGTTGAAGAAAACATTGGGTTTTCAGTATATGTTAGAAGCTGATTGCTCAATGCAGAGAAGATGGTTTCACCTGAGCCTTCTGTTTGGATATTGTTAGGCAGACCCTACATATTCCTCCCCCTTCCTTGTTTTCTTTCTTTCACTTGAGCACTGTCCTCATTATTTTATAAAACATGAATAATTGAAACTCAGTGTCTATAGCAGGGTTGTCAAACTCATGGCCCTCAGGCTGGCCATGCCCACCCCTGGTTTAGTGAAGGGGAGAAAAGTCTCAATATGTCACATGATGCCACTTTGACGACATGAATTTGACACCCTGATCTTCAGTATGGAGACTGCTTGGTGCTTCAGTCAGTCAAGAAAAGTACTCCAGGTTTTTTTTTTGGACTTCCGGTTCCGGACCCGATGGGACAGGGCACGAAATCCACGACCTCCGTGGTTTCGGCCCTGGCTTCCCCGATGGTGGGCTCCTAGAGGAGCCTGAGCCCTTCTGTAGGAACGGGCTAAGCAAGAGGAGGATGTCTGGATCAGTATAGGAGAACATCTCTCCTGCCGATCCATTCACCGCCTGAAGTTGCCGATGGACGAAGCGGCACCCTGGGCTCAGGGTGGCCATTAAGCCGAGTCAGAACACCGAACTAAGATTTGAGCAGGAAGACTGTGAAAGAGCAGTTTGAGGTGAAAGGGTGAGTGACTATATATCTTGAAAATAAAGCCCCAAAAATATAAATGTGAAATTTCCAAACAATAAGGAAGCCGCGAACTTAAATTGGAAAAGGAAGGGGAAAAAACCAACCGCAGGGTGACTGACTGTTAAGACTGGTGGGAGGTTTCATAACTCAAGAAAAAAGGCGAGAAAAAGAAAAAGACTGGATCGGATGTGGACTGGATTGAATTTAACTGGTCTGAGAGAGAGACGGGTAGATTTGTGTTACTTGGACTAATATTAAATACTTTGAATTGATATAAAATGGAGGAGATGAGAAATGAATTTCGGATTTTTCAAATACAAATGAGAGATACGTTTGCACAGATGCTTGAAATAATGACGAAACCAGAAATAATTCAAAACAAATTAACTGGGGAAAAACCAAAGAGGATAATTAAACTGCCTAAAGCCGCTGCACGTACGAAGAAAAGGAAAAAAACAGATACCTATTAAAATGAATAAACGACGATTGGTGAGAAAGGAAACAAGATGGAGAACGGAGTACTTCGGAAAGAATGAGAGATGGGAGAAAAGAGATTGCTGGCGGTGAGTATGTGACAACATACGGAGGCAAGGACTAAGAAGATGGGAACACCGGATTGGCCCACCAAAACAAAGAGACTTAAGAAACCTGCGGAAGAGGGATGACGGTTAAGAATTTGGCAGACTGGAAGCAGGGGGGTGTAGAAATACAATAAGCTAAGCACGAGAGCAACTGTACTTTAAAATTACATGTTTAAGATGTTTGATTCTTCTTTCCTTTTTCTAATCTTTTCTTTCTTTATATTTATACTATCTTTTCAATTTTGAAAAAGGGCTTCTATCCTAACTGAGTGTATTAGAGATGAAATAGAAACTAAATAGAGATGAAATAGAAGTTAAATTTACTAATGAATTCAATTGGAAGTAAGGGGAATGGGGAGTGGGGAAAAGAGAAGCGATAAATTACCAGAAATTAGATGATTTATTTTTAAGGTTTAGAAAGAAATGAATTAAAATAAAAGACAATAATGGAAAATAATTAAATTGAAATAGAACTGAAGAAATAAGATGTAATGTGTAAACTATAATGATACGGAACTCTTCTCCTTTGGAATTATAACTATTTAAGAAGAGGAAATGCAAATAGAAGGGGAATTGATAATATTGATGAACTTAATTGGAATGAAGTGAAGAAGCTGGAGAAAGGAGAAATTTGGAAAATGGATTTATTAGGTGGTCTTTAGGGTGATATATGACTAAATACAATATATATCTGTTGTTTTTTATTTCTATATTTTATTTTATTTTATTTTCCTTTCTTTTTTTATGA
>JANHGC010006170.1:9246-23339 GCA_027560395.1 Boaedon fuliginosus | reverse complement strand
ATAAATAAAATAAATAAATATTACAAATAATAGAAAACAATAGGAAGCATAAAAAAGGAGAAAAGGGTTTTTTATCTTCTTTATGTCTTAAAATTACTTTATATATTAAGACACCTGATTGTTCATTCATACTGTCCATTTTCATCTTATCACCCATCGTCACATTTTTCTTTCCTCCAAGATTCCAGCTCTCGTGAAGCTCCAGCTTGCCTTTTGAATCCTCTCTGCTTGTCTCCACCATTTTCTTTGCCTTGTTTTATATTTTCCGGGCTCTTCCACAATGTTTTCTTTGTAGAGGTCTGCTGCACCTCTGTTTTTTTAAGGCTGCTTCCTTCTCTGCTCTCTCTCTGAAGAAAGTAGGTCTTAATGTCCTTTTGCTTTGTTTCTTTTGGTTTTAAATCTTTAAAAAGTCCTTCTCAGATATTACGCTTTCCCCTTTCTCTGGTTGCCTCATTTCTCTCTCCTCCGGTATTTGTTCTTCTTGTTTTGCCTCCTGCTCCATTTCTAATTTATTTAATAAGTCCATCAGCCTACTTCCCACTTGTTTTATTGAGTTGCAAGTCTCTTCCACCCTCGCACAATAGTTCTTTATATCAACAATATTTTTTCCTTGCTCCATTTTCCTTGCCTTTTCTCCAGCAAGCCTCACGTTAAAAACCAAACCCAATTTAAGCCACCTCCATTCTGAGGCTTCGTTCCAGCTGTCCTCTTTGTATCGGCTCCTCCTTGAAGTAAACTGCTAGCACTCTATTTAAGCAAAACTGTTGCAATTCACTGGGGAGTTTCAATTTAAATATTTTCTCCTTTCCTCTCAATTCCAGCTGTGCTCAAGACTTCATCTCTCCCTCTCAACAATCTCCAGCCTCATCTTGTGCCCGGGATGGGATCGACTTCATGGCGGCCATAACTCCGCCGCTTCTTCTGTCGAAAACTTCAGAGGTTGCCTGGCTAGGGAAGAAAGATGCGGCTTTCCTCAACCTGCCAGACTGTCCTCTATCACTTTGCCCTTCTTGTACCTTAGGCTCCTCAGTGGAGCCCTCGGACAGGGAAGCCTGGTCATAGGTCTGCAGAGATAGCAGATCCAGCGGCCAGTCACATCAATGTCGAAACGTGGAAGACTGAATTTAAACTCTTGAGCTGCAGTTTAAAAGCACCAATTGCTATGGGTAGGAAAAAAGAACCTGGAGCTTTGAAACTGGAAAAGGTGGTAGAATAGGTGAAGCAATAATGAGCTCCTCACTGCAAAAGTTTCTACTGAGGACTTACTTGCATGGAATCCCATGAAAAACTTTGAAATGGTCCACTAGCAATCAATGATCTCTTCTTCCTAAGGAAGATTGCATGGAATGCCTTACAAGAAAATGTCAGCCATTTTGTTTTGGCCATTTTGAAGGTTGTTTTTGTACCAATGTCTCCAATGTTGCTAGGTTCAGCTAGTTAAATAATACCCTAGCTTCTAAACCTCCATCAGATTTTTTTTTTTGGGGGGGGGGATATTGTTTCTTAACTATGCAGACTATATTATAATAGCCTTGTTTGAGCAATCAACAACTATTCCTGCAAAAAATGATGACCTGAAGAAAGCATTGGATTCCTGCATTGGACTGTCTTCAGAGATACAGAATGCAAATTTCTCCCAACAAAATTCTATGCTGGATATCCCATTAACTGATTAACAACCTGCAAACAGCAAATGTCATGCTCCCTTAATCCCAGATAATAAAAAGGACTCCACCCTCATAGATCAACATAAGCAATTAGTTCTGTCTCCTCTCAATAACAGCATTAATGCAGGAAGATGAGTTTCCAGACCCTCCACTATTTTTTTTCCTAACCCAAGCACCTGATTGACCTTGCTCATACTAATTAGCTCTCTACAGCAATTAGGATTCAGTTGTTTTTCAGCAATCCAGTGGTAGCATTGATGTTTTTAAAAATAAAGAGCACTTTAAAAATCTCCAGGAATTAGCTCCATTCCAGTGTTCATTGAATAAAATGTCAGATCTCTTCTGAATAATATTTTATCAGTCCATACACTCTCAAATGTTCTATCTGTCAAAGCTTCTTCTGCTATATTTCCAACCTTGGCCACAGGGAGGTTAGCTAAATGCTCCACCCACACAAAATATCACTCTGTCCTTTTGAAAGTGGATGATTAACTCTTACTAAAGACTAACAGAGATATACTCCAAAATTAAAGGGCTTGCACATGCGGTGAAACTGATTCGAGACACAGCAAAGCTGTCCTAGTACATTTAAAGACAGACTCCAGAATGGCAATTAAGGACAGTAACAAATAACTAGATCAAAGGCACTATCCTTCCATTCCCCAAAGATGATTCTGAGCTAGGGAAAATTGACACACTGAAGAAAGAGCTCGGACTGACACAATGCCCACAAGCTGCCTGCTTTCTTCCAATTGATACTGCTGCATATCGTCTGCCTGCCTGCCTGCCTATCATCTATCTTTATCTAATGGCATAAGTTGGTTTTCCTGTCAATATGCTACCACCAACTTGACCCGCCATTTTGGATTCTGTTCTCTTTTCCCATGCTTCCACATTAGTCCCCCAATTTCATCCAAATCAACATTCTGCTAAAGGCTGGTGCTTCCCTCACATGTGATATATTTTTCTCAGCGATGAATCTCTGCTCTAGAGAGTTTGATGCCTATCACAACTCCCAAACTTACTTAATTGAATAAACCTGAGAAGAATCCATCTCCTGATCTACTCCCATAGATCAGCTCCACTGGTATCTGAATTTCCATGTTAGAGATATTGTGATCTGAGTTTCTAATCTTAGAATGACATTACTAGGAAGTCCTTTCATCATTTATTTTGTTCTGTTTTGTCTGGTTTTCTTCTTCTTTTGTCTTGTTATACTGGAAATTTTTATGCGGCAGTTCTATATGATGGTTTTGTTGCTGTTATTGTAAGAGAGCTTGTTCTTATGTGCTTTTATTGTTGTATCTACTTCCCTATTTTCTGATGATAATGGTAATACAGTTTCAGTTTCAAATATACATGTCTACATTCTACCTTGCAGACTGTTTGTTGCATTAAGTGAGACAAATTGGAGCACTATCTGCCCTACTTTATTTAGGGTTATCTAATGCTGGTATTATAGTAGTAGACAATCTAAACTTCAGCCTTGGCACTAACTATATGACTCTTATTTCATCTGTCAAGACTCCTCACTGCCCCACACACATATAAAATGATTCCCCAAAAATAAGACCACGTCTTATTTTCTTTTGGGCTCCCAAATAAACAATAAGGCTTATTTGAGGGGATGTATTATTTCTTTTTAGTATCACTGCTGCAAGGCAGGAGGTGGAGTTGCCCACATACCTCACACTGGCTTACTTCAGGGCTCCCACAGGCAGGCCATCCATGCCCCAACACCTGTCTTGCCTCATGGTACTGGAGAGTTGCTTGGCCTCCTGCTCTCTTGCAGCTACAAGCAAGCGGAAGTGGGCCAGAAGCCACATGGGATCTTGGTGGATGGGCCTGTTGGAGCTGCCGCTGTCAAGCAAATGTCAGGGCATGGATGGCCTACCTGCGGGGGCCCTGAGGTAAACCAGTGGGCATCATGGGGCAGCTCCCCCACCCACCTCATGCCAGCAGCACTATGAGAAATCAGACAGAATGGGCGGCTGGGTGGCTGCACAGGCACTTAAGTAGGGCTTATTTTGGGGGTCGGGCTTATAATTGGGCACACGTGCAGAAAACGTGTTAGGTCTTATTTTCAGGATAAGTCTTGTTTTCAGGGAAAGATGGTATATATAAACCCAATGACAACCCAGGAGGTCATCCACACTCCAAGAATGAGGGAAGTAATACAGCAGGTTGGTGTTTATTATGTATTACCTGAAGATTTAGGCTTTGCATGAGATAGGGGGTAGGTACCTTAATGGACAGTTTACTTATTGGCTTCTAGTGCCATTGACTGTGTCTTAATCTCATGCAAAATTTGTGATCTGGTAGCTATCTTCAAAATTAAACTATAGCCACATAGCAATCACTTTCATATATCACTTCATCTGAATTTTAGGTCCCTCACAGCACCTTTGGATGGTCCCACCTGGGCTTGGGACAATGAGAGGGTCTGCCATCCCTAGCATTAAATGTCCCATTAAATGAAAAAAAAATGCTAAAAGAACTCAACCATTTCTTGATCTGATGAGCCTCTGGAGCTCCATCAGCTCCTAATTAAGAGCTCAGACACCGCAGAAGCCTTAACTACATATAATTCTCTGATATACAATCTTCAGAAACCGTTATCCCATCCATCAGCCCTCTGTGTGCAAACTTTCTGCCTCAGGCAGAAATTCTCCATTGATCAGTACAACATGCAAGTTGGTTTAGATTCCATGACAACTTTCAAACCTTATATATTCAGCAGCATTTACGCTGCCTTGAAAGATCTTAAAATAAACCTAATAAATAAATAAATAAATGTGCTAGCCATTTATTATTTGTTCATGGGATAGGAAAAAAAGATGGAAGATGTAAAAATTGCTGAAATATCCTGGAATTACTGAAGCTGAAAGGCAGAAGTAATTAGTTGCAGACCCCATCAGTCTGCTTTTGTTTGGTACGAGGAAGCAATGGATTTTGCTGACTTCAAAACAGCCATGATCTATTAAGATGGATTACAATGCAGAGAAGAAAAAAACCCAGCACTGTGCAAGGTGATAGATTCAGTGGCCTAAATAGTGTAGCTCCTTCTAACTTGTTGAAGTATGGTTCTTGGAAGACTTGAGCAGAAGGAAATATAATAGTCAATATTATAATCCTGAATTGTTTGGGAAGATGTGCTTAACAAAGTAAGGAAGCAATAATCAAGAAAATACAAGCATTGTTATTGCACTCAGATGTCTCACTTATTGTAGTTAATATAATAAGGATTGGGGGAACATGATAAATCTTCCAGTATTTGAAGGGTAGCCACAGAGAAGATGGCACTGATTTATTCTTCAAAGCACCAGAGGGCAGGACAAAAAGTAACTGTTGGATCAGAGTGGGCTGCACTTACCTTCACAAGGGGTCGCTGGTTGTGAGCGCACACCCCTTTGGGAATGAAAAATGGGCCTCCCAGAAGGTCAAAAAATGGCGCTCACACATGTCTGCCTGACATGTGGCAGAACATTTTGTGCCTGTATAGGCCTTACCAGCCACCTGCGGACACACCGTGGACAGCCCACAACCTGTTCGATGTCAAGGTCCTCTTTGAACACGATGGACAAACATCATCAATCTACTCCATTCTATAATGTCATAAAAATGCAAATTCAAATTCAGAATAAATTCTCAGTGTAAAACGGCTTTGTCTGTTCTGGTGCCTACCCTACCCTGTGGAACTGCATACTGCCTGAGATCTGAGGCCCCGAATCCTGTTGTCCTTGCAAAAGGCCATAAAAGGCCGCCTCGAGTTCTCCTTAGCCGCCTCGAGTTCCCCTTGATTGGGGAAGTGAGGTGGGGTATAAATCAAATAAATAATAAATAAATAAATAAATAAAATAAAAACCTGGGTTTTCCCTCAGAGGTTGAGCCAGGATATTAATTGAGCCAAACATAGGTGTATCATTTTAATTTTGTTTTATATTTTGTGTGTAGAGGTTTTATTATGTTTGTGTGGATTGTTGTTAGCCATCCAGGTATTGTCCTATAACAATAGTTGTCCTGTGAAGTAAATAGCAGCTGAAATTTTGGTAGCAACCAAATATGTGGAACTCTAACTGAATTACTCCCCACCTTGTCCCTTTTACTGAGTTTTGTTACTGATTTTGAGTTCTTCTTCTTTTGAGAAGCGAAGGTTATCAGGAGGAATAAAAAGAGATAAAGTCAAAACAGGGATTCAGAGCTGTTTCAGATCTGTCTGTCCCTGTTGGTTTAAAAATAATATTAAAGACTGCTGTTTCTTCCTGTCTGCTTGAAAGCAGCAGTTATCCTGAATTCACCTATCTTTAGAGTGACTGTTACCTGTAGGGCTTGTGACTGGGATTTCAATTGGTTTCACGGCAGAGAAAAATATCATTTAAAAATAAAGGCCAGATCAAACCGGTGTGAATCCTAGTGGCACAGTGGTTAGAATGCAGCACTGCAGGCTAACCCTGCCCACAGTCTAGAGTTTGATCCTGACTAAAAAGCCAAAGGTTACTGAGCCTTCCATCCTTTCAACGTTAGTAAAATGAGGGCTTAGATTGTTGGGGGCAATATGCTGACATTGTGAATTGTCCAGAAACTGCTACAAAGTGCTATGGGTGTGATATATAAGTTCAAGGGCTATTGCAATTGCTAAAACAATCCAAAATCTACACCAGGTTTTACAAGTAAACTGTACTTCACTGATGTACTGACATCACTTATTTTGTTCACTGATAATTCTGATACTTAAGCAAATACCTGATTTAAGTGCATGAGCTTTTCATATAGACTCTTTTTTCATTTTATTAGCAAATCATTTGGATAAACTGTAATCAAAGTGGCATGATTAAACTGATTCAATTTGGGAAAAGAAAGCAGCAGCACTTTTGCATCTGATGAATATTTTTGTCTAACTGTATAGCATCTATACATGAGCATACGAACGAAGGCAATCAATGAAGCTACAGTCTATTTCTGGTATTGCTGCACACCGGTAGTTACATTATAAAGTTTACTGCAGCCTTTTATTATTTGTTTTAAAAAATCATGCAGTGATTTAGGACGAAGCAGAGTTGATGCAACGAAGCTGCCAATTTCAGATTCAGAGCATGACAACTCAAATACATTTAGCGCTAGCTGCTTTTGTTTGTTTAAGGTTTCTTAAATCCCAGACAGATCTGAATTTAAGATAATCCTTGATTATTAGTACAACTGCTCCTTCGGGGATATTCAAAACTGGGAAAAACCAGGATCAATCCACTTATAATTAATCAGCTCAAAAACAATTGCACATTGTTTAAGTTTGATACTAACTTTGTATAAAGCTTCTTTAACCATAGGAACATTCCTAGCTCTTAATGTTATTACATGTGATGGAATATAGTCTGGATACACAGGAGGAAGAGATTGCATTCCAGGGGAGCAAATGACAACTCAGTTCAGGTAGTTAGTGTGAGAGAAAGATGGTGAAGACAGTTTCCCCCTAATAGTTCCCAGTGTATATGTTTTATGTGGCTGGTAGACTGCTTTATTTTGGCAAGATTCTGTCTATAGGCAAAGAATAATAAAGAAATTTGTTTGAAAGGATCACATGTCTTTTTTGGTTTTGGAACCTAACATCAGAACAAATTAAACACAACTTAATGTGTCCATGTTTAAGATATTTCCAACCCTGTGAACTGCTGGAATTAGAAAATAAGTTTAGAAGGAAAGTTGTTCTGGGATTTTAGCAACTTGTGTAAGGATAGGTCATTCATGCTTTAGTTTGAAAATTATCCTTTTGTTACAGTTACGTGAAAAACAGTAAGACATCCAATGAAAAAATTCAGGTATTTTCAACATCTCTGTATCCATCACCCAATAAGTCCTCCTGATTTACTGGAATTCATCTTGATTTGAAGTGAAGATCTGCTAGACACAATCAACTCTGTCTACCCTATTGATGGAACATTGCACAAAATATTTCTGTCCTTATTTTGACATTTATGTGGAAATGAAATGTCTATTGGCAGCACAATAAACGCTTCCCATTTATTGTGCTGCCAATAGAGGTTGTAGAGAGAATTGACATTAAAGGTTATTATCACCTATATCTTTGTTATCTCTTTAAGGAGGTTCTGTTTTAAAGATAGAAATGAACTGTTCCATAGATGTTTAGCTTCACAGATAGTATCCATGGATAAGTATCCATGGATGATATCCATAGATATTATTATTAATAATAATAATTTATATATATATATAAAGTATCCACTTAATGGGAAATTCTGATATAATTTTTTCCAAATTAGTTTTGCCACTTATTCAAAATTTGTAGGTATCTTTCAGGATGGATGATTGTTCTCAGGCCCATTTATCCTCCCTCCACCTTTACTAAACATTGTATCTTATTCCATTTAAGAGCAACATAGAATATGAATTACAACAAGGAGAAAATCTTAATATTTCACAAAATTAATGCATATTCTAATTATTAACTTCATTATTCCAAAAATGTTTTGGAATACTTGAAATGGCCATTTGTCTCACAATCCTTGTTACAGGTGTATGACTGTGACACAGTTCATACCTCACACATATTAATCTCATATCTCTTTAATAGTGTTACTATACTATTCTTGATGATAAAGTAAATACATAAATGTGATTCTGAAGAACTCCACAAAGAACTATTTAAATTGGGTGAAAATTCAAACCAAAGGCAAATGCAATTCAACTTAAGTAAGCATATATTCAAAAATATATTTTTTTATGTTTTCTTTTCCTGCTTAGGGGAATATTATATATATATATATGATGTCTTCAAACCTCTAAGCAGGAAAAAAAACATGAAAAAAGCTACTGAACAGTGAAATGATGAAATTAACTCAGTGTGCAGCAGCTGTGTGCAAGGCAAATCTATATCTATAAAAGTTTGTTTGTATGTGCTCTATAGAAACTTGCAGTTCTCCACCAATCTACCTCAAACTTGACAGATAGATACCTAAGTGTAGTAAGATCAGCACTGTCACGGTCACCAAAGGTAGGAGGCCTTTTTGCCCCCTTTTTTGGGGTGCACCGGACACTCTTAATGAACAAGCAGCAACTCTCTACTGAGTGTGTGCAGTTTTACCTCTCTACTGAGCGTGTGCAGTTTAACCTCTCTCTACTGATTGTGTGCAGTTTTCAAACTGACTGAGGCACTATATTTAAACCTCTGAGGTGCCATGTTTTATACATATAAATTCCAGATTTGCCCCAGTGGTGACAGGCCCAAGACATATGGAGCAGCCCACCCCACCAAGTAAGGTCACCTATGATGTTGGAGAGGGTGCGGGGGTTTAAGAAGGCCTGCAAATCACTGTGGCCCAGTGCCCCTGTCAAGCCCTGGCTGCCTTTCCTCAGAGACTGCCTTGCCGGAGCAGAGATGTGGGAGGGGGCGCCGGGGGCTTCAGAAGGCCTGCAAATGCTGTGGCACAAATATACTCCTTTAAAAAAAAAAAAACAAGGTCAGGTCACAACTCTATGCTAAAGAAAAGAGACTGAAAATAAAAATGCCAATATTTAAAATACCACTATACCAAAATATGTAGTCTTGTGTCTGGAATACTGCTTAAAGGTCTATCTGAAAAAGAATATAATGGAAGTAGGAAAAAATAAAGCAGAAGTGGACAATCAAAATTTTCATGGGACTTTTTCCCTACAAAAAAGGCTAGAAAATTTGGGTTCCCACAGCCTGGAAAAGAAATTACACGATTGAGTTTTATAAAATGGGGCTTGGTATGAAAAAAAAGTGGAGAAACCTTTTCTTCTTCTCTCAGAATATAGGATCCAAGGCCATCGATGAAGCTGATGATGAGGTTTGAAAATGACAAAAAGCCAAACAAATCCCACCTTCTACAAATAGCACACAATTATGGTAAGGTAAGAAGGTTTTTACTATAAAAAGTTTTGATTGCTGCTACTTTTTCCATAGTTTTCCAATAGGGATTGGATAATTTAATGTATGCCATGTCTTCCAAAGTTTCTTAATCTTGAAGACTCAATGGGAGTTAGAGCAATATGTATCCTAATACAAGTTAGAGAGGAAAATGAAAGAAGGTTAGTCTTCAACTCTTGCTTGCAACTATCCTAGAAATATTTGGTTGGCTCTCATGAGAACGTAAATGCAAGAACCTTGATGTGATCAAGCAGGACTGTTCTTTTGTTCTTATGATCCATCTAATTTTTCAGAATAGTGTAAACTGAAACATGGCAAATATGGACATTTATTTCATATACTGTTATCTTCAGCACATGAACTTTTGTACAGGACTTTTTGAATTGGGATGTAAGTCACAAAATATGGAAAAGTGCCTAATATGAAAGCATTCTGCATAATATGAAGGAAATTTTGACCTCCATGTTTAAAAACAGCTCTTTTAAATATGTAAACTAAAATGAAACTCTCTGGCATCCCAAGTACGGGGTTCACATGATACTAATGATCTCCTTCAGGTCTGTGCTTCTCCCATTCCATGTACACCTTCAGCCAGAGGTGGGCTGCACATATGTTAATAACCAGTTTGCCAAAAATGTGAGGGCGTGCACACAGGGCCATTTTGCATATGTGTGTGCATTCACATTTGCACACGGCTGCAAAACCACGGGAATTTCCTGCATGAAGTAGCCAGGGTGAGTAGATTGGGTGAGGTGTGGAAAGCAACTGGGCTGCGAGGATGGGACGCATGAGCAAAAACGTGATATATATAGGAAGGGATAGTGTCTGGGGGGCCCCAACCATTGGTCGTAACTACAGCCCACCACTGCCTTCAGCTCCAAAATAGATAATATCTTTTATGTATCAAGAAAGCATATTTTTCAAATCTAGTGCAAAGTATTGTATTTTCTTCTATGCATAGAACCAAGATGCCATCAGGCATTTTTCAATTTATGATAGAATGACATTAGAAACTGTTATATACACTGTCAGATCTTTGAAACATCCAGCTCAGAATTGTTACTATTAACACAAAAGTAGACTCTTTTCAGAGTTTCAGATTCAAAGCCTGATAACTCAAGATAATTATTATAATCTTTGACTGCATGTCTCTAATTGTTTATTTTTACTGTTTTATTATTGGATATTGCAGTCAACACATTTCAGTTATAGATTTTTTTTCCCTGCAATTTTGACATCTCACTTGACACTCCTCCTAATAATGTAATACATAAAGTAATCTTTTAAGTAGTCTTCTGGACAATGAATGTACAGTAATTGATTTCAAATGAGAATTGTAAAATGAAAAAGAAAAAAAAAAACCACACACCTGCAGCCTTTTATATAGTAGCATGAAAAGAAGTTCCAATTATTTCTTCTCAGAATACCTAAATTGTTCAGGCTGATTGGCTAGTAATAAAGGCTACCCTTCAAAAATCAAGTCTTAGTAATAACAGAGTGATATATGTTTCACTGATAAATAAAATGAATGAGTTAATTTTAAGAACATGTGAAAGATTTACAATAGAGGTAGGTTTGACTGTCTTCATTAAAGAAAGGCTGTTAATTATTTTAGATTAAATCAGTGCAGCAAGATGATTAATGTAATAATCTGAAGCTGATCAAAATCAAATTAAAGCGAATCATTAGAAACACAAAACAAATCTGACTGCTGTGTAGATGTCAACCAAATAATATCTATAATGCCAAAGTTCAGGATCCTTGGCTTGCACGAATACCACAAATCAGTATTTCTACTTACCTTATTAAAAGAGTAGTACAATTATTGATCAAATTCAAATAATATTGCAAAATCCAAACTGTTCATAACGCAAGAAATGGTTTTTCAATAATCATGTTCCTCTCAGATCGACTTTTAGCATGGTCAGAAAAACTACTCAGAGGAATTTTCAATAAGTGCTTTAAAAATCATCATGGTTTCTCCTGGTTCTCCTGGTTATAGATATATCAGGTCTACCTAAATGCTCTTCTGCAGGAGCTGAGAAGGCATTGTTCTAGGTCAGCCATAAAGATATTGGCCTATTGTATTTCTATGGCTGCACCAATGATTCACAGGTATGTTATATAGAAAGGGAAAGTAGCTACAGAAGAGTATAAAATCACATGGTTTAATTTAATTTAATTGCAATGAATTTAATTAAGTCACTGACTGATTCCAATCTGATTCTGGACTATGTACAAATAGAATAAGTCTTTAAGTTCTACACTTAGACAAGAAAAACAAAATGCACAGGTACAGATTATGTAAAACTTGGCTCAATACCAATAACTGTGAATCTTGGAGTCCTAATGGAAAATCACTTAAATATGAGCCAGCAGTGTGCTGCAGCTGCCAAAAGAGCCAATGCAATCCTATACTGCATTAACAGAGGGATAGAATCAATCAATGATATTGAAATCCAGGAACAGTGCAGAGAACAGTAACAAAGATGAGATTATTAGGGCATTGGAGGCTAAATATATATGAAGAATGGCTTCAGGAATTGGGTATGCCTAGTCTAGTGAAAAGAAGTACTAAGCGCAACATGATAGCAGTGTTCCAATATTTAAGAGGCTGCCACAAAGAAGAGGGGGGTCAACTTATTTTCCAAAGCACCAGAAGGCAGGACAAGAATTTATGGATGCTCCATCACTGGAAGTTTTTAAGACGAGATCCATTTGTCCAGAATGGTATAGGATCTCCCGCTTGTGCAAGGAGTTGGACTAGAAGACCTCCAAGATTCCTCCCAACTCTGTTATTTTCTTATTCTGTTATAACTTTGAGCATAGAGTTGATATCCCACTAATCATGGTTCCAATGTTGTTGTCCTTCTTCAAGGAGGTGAAGTCTATACTTTAGGTCCATTGTCTTTTCCAGTGAAAATTCAGTGAAAATCCCAGGCTAAACATTTCATCCTAATTTAAATCATACAGCACTTTATTTATTCCATACACAGAACTGGAAAAGACCTTCAAGGCCCATTACTCCAGCCCCCAGCTGAAGCAGGAGACCATACACCATTCAATGTCTTCTTAAAAAATCCAACGTCTTCAATGTCTTTTGATGATTCTTCAATGTCTTCTTAAAAATGATTCCTCAATGTCTTCTTAAAAATTCCAACAATGCAGCACAGAAAACTTCTGGATGCAAGCTATTGCGCTGATTAATTGTTATGTTGAGAATTTTTTCCTTAGTTCTAGGTTGGATCTCTCCTTATAATAAGTTTCCATCAGTTCTTGTTCTGTCCTTAGGAAAATAGGTCAACCCCCTCTTCTCTTCTATAGCTCCTTCAACTGGAACACTGCTACCATGCCACCCTTCTCTTCTCTTAAACTAGACATATCATGTTCCCACCACCATTCATCATACAGTTTAGCATCCAGGTCTTTATCTTCTTTGTTGCTCTTTTCTGCATTCTTCTAGAATTTGAACATCTTTTTGTATTGGGTTGACCAAAACCGGACACAGTATCCCAAGTGTGGTCTTACAAGTAAAGCATAAAGTGGTGCTATCACTTCACATGATCTTCATACCATCCCTCTGTTGATATAGTCTAGAACTTCATGGGATTTTTTTGGCAGTTGCAGCACATTGCTGCTTCATATTTAAATAGTGGTCCAACAGGATTCCTAGATCTCTTTCACAGCTAACTACTTTTGAGCTAGGTACCACTTACTCTATCCTATACATTCTATGTTTTTATTTTTGTTGTTTTGTTTTCTTGCCTAAATGTAAGACCCTACTTTTCTTACCACTGAATTGCACCACTGAATTGTGATGAACTGAGTTATAGTGCATAAGGTGTGTGCTTTTTAATAAGATTCATAGTCAGAAAGGGTGCCACCAGACTGCTTCTGTTTATTGGGCTGTAAAATTATTTTTAGAGGGGAGGCATGGTTTGATCTGCCCACTGGGTGCAGTTTGCAGGCAGCAGAATACAGTTGATACAACTCTATTTTAGCAAGTCACACTTTAAATCAATTCCCATGTATAGCTTCGGCTAAAACGGAGTCTTTAAAAAAAAATCCATATGGGAGAGCTTCTATATACTTTCAATGTTATTGATATTATATTTTGTAAAAGGTAACTTAGATCTGTCTTTTGGAAGATTTATCTGGGCTAAAGCAAAGAGGAAGTGCTGTTTGCTTTCGTAAAGTATTCCAGACTGCATTGAAGAATCTTCCTGTCCTCTCCTACCATTTGCCAATGCCAGAAATGTCTTCACTGAGGATATGTCAAAGAAGGCGAGAAGTATCTTTTCCAGCCACATCCAACAAAGCTTGAAGTAAGTGCTTCTGGAAAAAGAAATGATTTATTCTGAGATTGTGACCAAAACTGGAAAAGAGTAGAGCAAGAGACTTCCAGAGAAGCTGTAGAGAAGAAAAACTGGGAACCAGAGTACCAACATTTATTTTATTTTATTTATTTATTTGATTTATATCCCGCCTCTCTTCCCCCAATGGGGAACTCGAGGCGGCGTACA
>JANHGC010006167.1:0-17733 GCA_027560395.1 Boaedon fuliginosus | reverse complement strand
AGTTGTTCTTTACTGTTAGGTATACGGGTCGCTTGACAAAGGTAAGAACAAAAATACGCCTGCAGCTAACAGCAAGCTAAGGTAATTTATACACTCTAACCTATACGCAACACCACACCCAACCCCCAGTGCGCGCGCACCCCGACCATCACCACATAACCTATAATCACCTACACCTAACAAAACCAAGGCCAGAAACCACACCCAAAATGCCGAACGTAGTAAGCCATCATCAACGGCCCAGGAGCCCAGGAGAACAGCATAGCCGACCAGCTGACCCGATGCTGTCGGACACGGCACGGCAGGGTGCGACAGGCCGCCCCCTCACGGGGTCTGAGAACAAAGGAAAACAAGGGATTAGAGGGAAACATCAGCGTCATACGGTTTATCGGGGTATTTACGATGGAACTGGTGTAATAACCGAGGAGCGTTCAATTGATTAATCCCCACCCACGTTGCCTCTGTGATTGGATAACCTTTCCAATGTAATAAATATTGTACCCTTTTCCGACGTATACGAGAGTCAAGGATTTGTTCCACTTCATATTGGGTTCCTGCTACAGGACCCGGCCGTGGATGGGAATCATCCCCATGGGGTGCTAATTTTAATAAATTAATATGAAAGACGGGGTGTACCATCCCGTCAATTTAAGTAATTTGGTAATTTAAGGTTAACAGCTACGGGGTTAATACACTGAATTATGGGGAAGGGTCCTATAAAACGGGGTGCCAGTTTTCGCCCCACCCCAAAGCCACGTAAATATTTCGTGGATAGATACACTCTATCCCCAACGTTGAACTCCTTAATATCCATTCTATGTTTATCTTTATACTTTTTATATTTATCCCACGCCCTCTCCAGAGCCTTTTGTGTGCTCCTCCATATACTGGGAAACGCTTTCTCCCACTCCGTAGGGGAGTGAGTCTTAGGACTCCAGCAGGGTAATTCAGGGATCGCAGGAAACGTCTGACCACTCACCACCTGAAAGGGTGTCATCCCGGTACTTTCATGTATCGCATTGTTGTATGCTACCTCAGCATGGGGTAATAACCCCACCCAATTGGACTGTTGGTAGTCCACAAAACACCGAAGATAGCGTTCAATCATGGCATTTGCTCGCTCAGCGGCTCCGTTCGTTTCCGGATGATAGGCTGAACTCAGACCTTGTGTGGACCCAATGGCTTTTAAGAAATGGCGCCAAAAGCGAGCAGTAAATTGGACGCCTCTGTCTGAGATAATCCTTTTAGGTACACCATGTAAGCGATAAATATGTTTAATAAATAATTCGACTAGCCGACGCGCCGAGGGTAACCCCTTACAGGCCATGAAATGGGCTTGCCGCGAGAATAAATCAATAACAGTCCAGATAACTGTACATCCCTGGCTCTCGGGCAAGTCAACCACAAAATCCATGGCAATTTGTTCCCATGGTCTGTTTGGCATAGCCACTGGCTGTAATAGTCCCAACGGTTTCCCTACCCTGGGCTTCGTCTGTAGACAAACTGTACAACGAGCAACATATTCCCCAATATCCGTCCGCATACGAGGCCACCAAAATTGTCTTCTTGTCAGGTGTAGGGTTTTTAAAAACCCGAAATGCCCCGCGGTTTTTGAATCATGGCATTGGTGTAGAATGTGGGATCGCAATGCCTCCGGTACATATAGCCTTCCATCTTTCCAAGCTACCTCATCCTTAAACGTCACTAAATGTTTATGGTTTCGCACCCAGATATCATCCTTAAGAGCGTGTCTTAATCGAGGCAACCACCCCCCCTCAACTCCTAGAATTGTACATGTTCTATTTTCCGGCACTATGAGCGGCTGAATTATCTCCTCCTGAATGGAATCGAACTGGGGCTTTCGGGACAAAGCGTCCGCCAAGAAATTACGGCCACTGGGTATGAACTTCAACTGAAAACGGAATCTTTTAAAGTATTCCGCCCATCGAACTTGTTTTGGTGACAACTTACGGGACCTTTGGAGGGCTTCTAGGTTACGGTGGTCGGTCCACACCTCAAAAGGTTGTTCCAGACCCTCTAATAAATGTCGCCAGGTACTTAGTGCCCATTTTACGGCGAAAGCCTCTTTCTCCCAAATGGCCCAACAACGTTCAGTGCTAGTAAGTTTCTTAGATGTGTAAGCGCACGGGCATAATTTTTTGCTCTCTACTGTTTCTGGCTGTAGCAGGACAGCCCCCACGGCCACATCGCTCGCATCTACCTGGATTACATAAGGTTTCTGCGGATCCGGATGTCGTAGTATTGGTTCCCTAGAGAACAATGACTTTAATTTCTCGAATGCTCTTTGACATTCATCCGACCATACCAATTTCTGTCGGGGATTGATCGGAGCCCCCACCTGTTTAGTTTTCAGCAGGTTGGTTAACGGTAATGCAATGTCTGCAAACAATGGGATGAATTGGCGATAGAAGTTGGAAAAGCCAAGGAATTGTTGTAAATGTTGTCTGGTCTTCGGTGGTTTCCAGTCCAAAACAGCTGACACTTTTGCGGGATCCATCGCAATCCCATTCGCTGTTATTCTGTAACCTAAGTAGTCTAGTTCCGTTTTATGGAACTCACATTTGGATACTTTTACGTATAAGTGTTCTTTTAGCAATTTTGACAATACTTTCCGCACCAGTATGATGTGGTCATCCAAGGTCTTCGAGTAGATCAAGATATCGTCTAAGTACACGAGGACTCCACGATACAAAAATTCTTGTAGCACTTCATTAATGAGTTGCATGAAGACTGCTGGTGCCCCTTGTAACCCGAATGGCATTACCTTATAACTATAACTACCCAGAGGGCAGTTGAATGTTGTCTTCCATTCGTCTTCAGGCTTTATGCGGACTCTATAGTACGCCTCTCTCAGGTCTAATTTCGTGAATACTCGCCCGGATGCTACTGTAGCTAGGAGGTCCTTGATTAAAGGCAGAGGATAGAGGGGCTCGACGCAGATGGCATTTAACCCTCGATAATCAACACACATTCGTAATCCACCATCTTTCTTTTCTCGGAATAACACTGGAGCAGCGATTCGAGCCCTACTCGGTTGAATAAACCCTCTGGCTAAATTTTTCTCAATATAACTCCGCATCTCACTCATCTCTTTCGGAGTCATTGAGTACATTCGCGGCTTTGGCAGCGCCACCCCAGGGACTAGCTCCACCCCGCAATCGGTTGCTCTATGGGGCGGGAGGACGTCGCAACCGGCCTCACTGAACACCTCCCCAAGGTCTCGGTATACTTCAGGCACTTTAGAATCAGTACCAGTGTCAGTCGCCCCAGCTGTCATATGACTCCGGGTATGGCTTCCTGGTGCATCTGGCCCAACCGGGAGTCGCATCTTCCGGTAACCCCCTTCCCACCATATAGTGGGGCCCCACTTGTCTAGCCAGGCCAAACCCAATATAATGGGTTCTACTATTCGGGGTACAATGATGAAGCAGAGATCCTCCACATGTGAATCGAGGCCCATACGAATAGGGATTGTACGGTGGGTAGCCGGAGCCCCCCCTAACAGAGAACCATCCATTTGAGCAAAACGGACTGGGTCAGGTAGAGCGATTGTGGGTATCCCTAATTTAGTGACCACCTCTTGGCTAATCAGACAACGAGAACATCCCGTATCGATAAGGGCATTAAATGTCCCCACCCGGTCCCTGTCTACCCAAAGAGCCACGGGGAACAGGAAAGGACGGATCGGACCGCTTACCATGTCGTCTAAGGAAGCCCCCTCAGAATCGGAATCGGGAACCACAGCGACAGGCCGCTCCGACACCTCATCCGAATCTTCCGCAGCGAGGCAGACAGCACCTGTTCCGGACACCATACCCCCAGTCCTCCGGCCACGTGGCGTACCACCCACTGGTTTCACACTAGGGGGAGGGGTCTTTGTAGTGATGGATTCGGATGTTGATGGCTGCTTTGGGGATGGTGTCACCGATGGAGTCGAACACTCAGCCGCACGATGTCCGAGTCGGTTGCAACGGTAACATCGGAACGCAGGACGCGCAACAGGTATGGCTGTTGACAGGGCCTCAGGTGCGGCCCCCCCAGACCGGGGTCTTGGGGGTGTCGACCCAGGACGTTCCCCACTCCTCCTGGGCGGTATACCAACACCGGCCTTGCAGTTCATGGCCCTGAACCCTGCGTCGATATCCACCGCAGCCTTATACCAGTCCACGAGGCGGTGAGGCAAACCACGCACCAGACATGACTGTCGTATATCCCGGTCCAAGCCAGCCCCGAAACGTTGTACTAAGAGCTGTTCCGGCCACGAGCGGAGTTTGCCTGCCAGGTTCCTGAAGTCGCGAATATAGTCCTTCGCTAAACGTCCACGTTGTTTCAATGCTAGAATATCAGCAGACGCCTGTTCGACCATCGTGACGTCCTCAAACCGGGCCCGTAATCCCTCCAAGAAAAGCCCCAGGTCGTTGAGTTCTGGAGCGTGGGTACTATGTAGGTCCGCGGCCCAGTTAGCGGCCTCCCCCTCCAAAACCCCTGTCACCACCTCCACCATAGCCCATGAGGACTCATAGCCACGGTGATATTTGTCCATGTGGCTCAGGACACGACTAATAAACATGGCCACGTGAGTTGGGTCGCCGTTGAAAGTCGCCTGCAAGGCGGGCGGGCCCCATATCTGGCCAGGCACCCACGGAGGGGTAGGGCCTATATCTCCAGGCCTCCGGTCTTCGGGCATTTCGGGTAGTAACGTCGCCCTCCTTCGTGGCCTCCCAGGGTCATCCAGGATATCCACCATCGTGACCCCGAATTCCGTTCCGCGGGGCCCCTTATCCAGCTGTCCACCCTGTGTGGTATCCCTACGTCTAGGGGAGGAGGCTTGCTGCTGTGGTAGCCACCACTCATCTCTGCCCCCCGGTGTCTGGACGGCTGCCTGGTGGTAACTTATTTCCCCAAACCGCCCACGGAGGGCGTCTATGGTGGAGCCGCTAACTCCCACCACGCTGCGCTCCCCCTCCGGCTCCTCGACCCACCTCCGGGCCCTGCGCCGTTCCCGGTCTCGTTGCGGCTGCCTCCCGTCAGCCCTCACCTTCGGACGCACCGCTGGCTCCGGTACGTCCAAACTGCGGTCCTCCACCGTCCCGCGGCCCACGTGGCCACGCCCACGAGCCTGCTGGCTGCTGGTGCCCTCTCCGCCTGCCTCCGTGTCTTCGCCACCGGTCGCACCACCCAGGGCCTCGTCAGCAACCGCCGTGGGCCCGGGGCTAAAGCCCTGATCAGGATACGAGCCTCCAACGGCCCCTCTAGCCGCCAGCTCGCTCTCCCCCTCTTCCATTCCTAACCGCTTCCTGCTTCCGTTCTCCATGCCGCCTAGCGATGACGGCTTGACGGTCACAGCTCACCACGGACCGGCAAAAAGCGGGCAAAATGGGATGAGGCGTATTTTCCTGTCGCCTCCCGTGCACCTCCGGGCAAATAAAGAAACACAGACAAGTAACGTGCTGTCAGTTGGTCTTTACTTCGCTTTCGGGTATGCGGGTCGCTTGACAAATAGAAGAACAAAAATACGCCTGCAGCTATAAGCAGGCGAAAGCATTATATACTGCCTAAGCTATACGCAACACCACACCCTTCCACGGCGCGCGCGCATCCCGACCACCACCACATAACCTATACTTATCCATAATTAAACATCCATAATTAAACAAAATAAACACTGTAGCCAGAAACCACACCCAACGGAGTAAGCCATCATCAACGGCCGAGAAGAGAAGCAGGAGGAAGACGCCGACCAGCCGACCCGATGCTGTCGGACACGGTAGGGTGCGACAGGCCGCCCCCTCACGGGGTCTGAGAACAAAGGAAAACAAGAGGTCAGAGGGTAATATCACCGTCATATGGCTTATCTGGGTATCTACGATGGAATCGTTTTAACAACTGTGGGGCGTTTAACTGGTTAATCCCCACCCATGTTGCTTCCGTGATCGGATAACCCTTCCATTGCAATAGATATTGCACCTTTTTCCGATGTATCCGAGAGTCGAGGATTTGTTCAACCTCGTATTGGGTCCCCGCTACAGGACCTGGCCGTGGATGAGAATCATCCCCATGGGGTGCTAACTTCAACAAATTAATATGAAAGACGGGGTGTATTTTCCCCAACAAACTTGGTAATTTAAGCTTTACAGCTACGGGGTTAATACACTGAATCACAGGGAAGGGCCCTATAAAGCGGGGTGCTAGTTTTCGCCCCACCCCAAGGCCACGTAAATACTTTGTAGATAAATACACCCTATCCCCAATTTTTAATTCCTTAACATCCATCCTATGTCTATCTTTATGCTTTTTGTATTTCTCCCACGCCCTCTCCAGAGCTTTTTGTGTGCTCCTCCATATATCTGGAAATGTCTCCTCCCACTCCGTAGGGGAGTGTGTCTTAGGACTCCAACAGGGTAATTCAGGGATTGCAGGAAACGTCTGACCACTTACCACCTGAAAGGGTGTCCTCCCGGTACTTTCATGTATCGCATTGTTGTATGCTATCTCAGCATGTGGTAATAACCCCACCCAATTGGACTGTTGGTAGTCCACAAAACACCGAAGATAGCGTTCAATCATGGCATTGGCACGCTCAGCGGCTCCGTTTGTTTCCGGATGGTAGGCTGAACTCAGACCCTGTGTGGACCCAATGGCCTTTAAGAAATGGCGCCAAAAGCGAGCAGTAAATTGGACGCCCCTGTCCGAGATAATCCTTTTGGGTACACCATGTAAGCGATAAACATGCTTAATAAACAATTCGACTAGCCGGCGCGCAGAGGGTAAACCCTTACAGGCCATGAAGTGGGCTTGCCGCGAGAATAAATCGATAACAGTCCAAATAACTGTACATCCTTGGCTTTCGGGCAAGTCAACCACAAAATCCATGGCTATCTGTTCCCATGGTTTGGTAGGCATAGCCACTGGTTGTAGTAGTCCCAATGGCTTCCCTACCCGGGGCTTCGTCTGTAGACATACGGCACAGCGAGCGACATATTCTCCAATATCCGTTCGCATACGAGGCCACCAAAATTGTCTTCGTATCAGGTGTAATGTCTTTAAAAACCCGAAATGCCCCGCGGTTTTTGAATCATGGCATTGATGTAGAATGTGGGATCGCAATGTCTCCGGTACATATAACCTTCCATCCTTCCAAGCTACCTCATCCTTAAACGTCACTAAATGTTTATGCTTTCGCACCCAGATATCATCTTTAAGGGCGTTTCTTAATCGAGGCAACCAACCCCCCTCAACTCCCAAAATCGTACATGTTTTGTTTTCCGGCACTATGAGCGGTTGCACTATCTCCTCCTGAATGGAATCGAACTGGGGCTTTCGGGACAAAGCGTCCGCCAAGAAATTACGGCCACTGGGTATGAACTTCAACTGAAAACGGAACCTTTTGAAGTATTCCGCCCATCGAACTTGTTTTGGTGACAATTTACGGGACCTCTGGAGGGCTTCTAGGTTGCGGTGGTCGGTCCACACCTCGAAAGGACGTTCCAGTCCTTCTAATAAGTGTCGCCAGGTACTTAGCGCCCACTTTACGGCGAAAGCCTCTTTCTCCCAAATGGCCCAACAACGTTCAGAGCTGGTCAGTTTCTTAGATGTGTAAGCACACGGGCATAATTTATTACTGTCTGCTGTTTCTGGCTGTAATAATACCGCCCCCACAGCCACATCGCTCGCATCTACCTGGATTACATAAGGTTTCTGCGGATCTGGATGTCGTAATATTGGTTCCTTAGCGAATAATGACTTTAACTTCTCGAATGCTCTCTGACATTCATCTGACCATGCCAGTTTCTGTCGAGGGTTGACCGGGGCCCCCACCTGTTTAGTTTTCAACAGGTTGGTTAACGGTAATGCAATGTCTGCAAACAATGGGATGAATTGGCGATAGAAGTTGGAAAAGCCAAGAAATTGTTGTAAATGTTGTCTGGTCTTCGGCGGTTTCCAGTCCAAAACAGCTGACACCTTTGCGGGATCCATCGCAATTCCATTCGCTGTTATTCTGTAACCTAAGTAGTCCAGTTCCGTTTTATGGAACTCACATTTGGATACTTTTACGTATAAGTGCTCTTTTAGCAATTTAGATAATACTTTCCGCACCAGTATGATGTGGTCATCCAAGGTCTTCGAATAGATCAGAATATCGTCTAAGTACACGAGGACTCCACGATATAAAAACTCTTGTAGCACTTCATTAATGAGTTGCATAAAGACTGCTGGTGCCCCTTGTAAACCGAACGGCATTACCTTATAACTATAACTACCCAGAGGGCAGTTGAATGTTGTCTTCCATTCGTCTTCAGGTTTTATCCGGACTCTATAGTACGCCTCCCTCAGGTCTAATTTCGTGAATACCCGCCCGGACGCTACCGTAGCTAGGAGGTCCTTGATTAAAGGCAGAGGATAGAGGGGCTCGACGCAGATGGCATTCAACCCTCGATAATCAACACACATTCGTAACCCACCATCTTTCTTTTCCCGGAATAACACTGGAGCAGCGATTCGAGCCCTACTCGGTTGAATAAACCCTCTAGCTAGATTCTTCTCAATGTAACTCCGCATCTCGCTCATTTCTTTTGGAGTCATTGAGTACATGCGCGGCTTTGGCAGCGCCACCCCAGGGACTAGCTCCACCCCACAATCGGTTGCTCTATGAGGCGGGAGGATGTCACATCCGGCCTCACTAAACACCTCCCCAAGGTCTCGGTACACTTCAGGTATCTTAGAATCAGTACCAGTGTCAGTCGTCATAGCTGTCATATGACTCCGGGTATGGCTTCCCGGCACATCTGGTCCAACCGGGAGTTGCATCTTTCGGTAACCCCCTTCCCACCATATAGTAGGCCCCCACTTGTCTAACCAGGCCAAACCTAATATGATGGGTTCTACTATTCGGGGTACAATGATGAAGCATATATCTTCCACATGTGAATTAAGGCCCATACGAATAGGGATCGTGCGGTGGGTAGCCGGAGCCCCCCCTAACAGAGAGCCATCCATTTGAGCAAAACGGATTGGGTCAGGTAGAACGACTGTGGGTATCTTTAATTTGGTGACTACCTCTTGACTAATTAGACAACGAGAACATCCCGTATCGATAAGGGCATTAAATGTCCCCACCCGGTCCCTGTCTACCCAAAGAGCTACGGGGAACAGGAAGGGACGGATCGGACCACTTACCATTTCATCTAAGGAAGCCCCCTCAGAATCGGAACCGGGAACCACAGCGACAGGCCGCTCCGACACTTCATCCGAATCCTCTGCAGCGAGGCAGACAGCACCTGTTCCGGACACCATACCCCCGGTCCTCCGGCCACGTGGCGTACCACCCACTGGTTTCGTACTAGGGGGAGGGGTCTTTGTAGCGATGGATTCGGACGTTGACGGCTGCTTTGGGGATGGTGTAACCGATGGAGCCGAACACTCAGCCGCACGATGTCCGAGCCGGTTGCAACGGTAACATCGGAACGCAGGACGAGCAACAGGTATCGCCGTTGACGGGGCCTCAGATGTGGCCACCGCAGGCCGGGCCCTTGGGGGTACCGACCCAGGACGTTCCCCACTTTTCCTGGGCGGCATACCAACACCAGCCTTACAGTTCATGGCTCTGAACCCGGCGTCGATGTCCACCGCAGCCTTATACCAGTCCACGAGACGGTGAGGCAAACCACGCACCAGACATGACTGTCGTATATCCCGGTCCAAGCCAGCCCCGAAACGTTGTACTAAAAGCTGTTCCGGCCACGAGCGGAGTTTGCCTGCTAGGTTCCTGAAGTCGCGAATATAGTCCTTCGCTAACCGTCCACGTTGTTTCAATGCTAGAATATCAGCAGACGCCTGTTCGACCATCGTGACGTCCTCAAATCGGGCCCGTAACCCCTCCAAGAAAAGCCCCAGGTCGTTGAGTTCTGGTGAGTGGGTACTATGTAGGTCCGCGGCCCAGTTAGCGGCCTCCCCCTCCAAAACCCCTGTCACCACCTCTACCATGGCCCATGAGGACTCATAGCCACGGTGATATTTGTCCATGTGGCTCAGGACACGACTAATAAACATGGCCACGTGGTTTGGGTCGCCGTTGAAGGTCGCCTGCAAGGCGGGCGGGCCCCATATCTGGCCAGGCACCCACGGAGGGGTAGGGCCTACATCTCCGGGCCTCCGGTCTTCGGGCATTTCTGGCAGTAATGTCGCCCTCCTCCGTGGCCTCCCAGGGTCATCCAGGATATCCACCATAGTGACCCCGAATTCCGTTCCGCGGGGCCCCTTCTCCAGCTGTCCGCCCTGTGTGGTATCCCTGTGTCTAGGGGAGGAAGCCTGCTGCTGTGGTAGCCACCACTCATCTCTGCCCCCCGGTGTCTGGACGGCTGCCTGGTGGTAACTCATTTCCCCAAACCGCCCACGGAGGGCGTCTATGGTGGAGCCGCTAACCCCCACCACGCTGCGCTCTCCCTCCGTCTCCTCGAGCCACCTCCGGGCCCTGCGCCGTTCCCGGTCCCGTTGCGCCTGCCTCCCGTCCGCCCTCACCTTCGGACGTACCGCTGGCTCTGGTACGTCCAAACTGCGATCCTCCACCGTCCCGCGGCCCACGTGGCCACGCCCACGAGCCCGCTGGCTGTTGGCGCCCTCTCCGCCTGCCTCCGTGTCTTCGCCACCGGTCTCGCCACCCAGGGCCTCGTCGGCAACCGCCGTGGGCCCGGGGCTAAAGCCCTGGCCGGGATACGAGCCTCCGACGGCCCCTCTAGCCGCCAACTCGCTCTCCCCCTCTTCCATGCCTAACCGCTTCCTGCTTCCGTCCTCCATGGCGCCTAGCAATGACGGCTTGACGTTCACAGCTCACCACCGACCGGTAAAAGCGGGCGAAATGGGATGAGGCGTATTTTTCTGTCGCCTCCCGTGCTCCTCCGTGCGAATAAAGAAACACAGACCAGTTCGTGCTGTCAGTTGTTCTTTACTGTTAGGTATACGGGTCGCTTGACACTTACAAGAACAAAAATACGCCTGCAGCTACAAGCAGGCTAAGGCATTTTATACTCTCTAATCTATACGCAACACCACACCCATCCCCGGAGCGCGCGCATCCCGACCACCACCACATAACCTATACTTATCCATAATTAACCAAAATCAACCCCGTAACCAGAAACCACACCCAACTGCCAAACGTAGCAAGCCATCATCAACGGCCGAGGAAAACAGGAAGAGGAGGATGCCGACCAGCCGACCCGATGCTGTCGGACACGGTAGGGTGCGACAGATTGCATTTGATTGGTATTTTCTTTTTTAATTTTAAAACCTCAGCCATTTTCTTTTGTGGATCGAACAAAACATCCTTTTCTTTTTCTTGGCTTGTCCTTTGTAAAGCCACTTTTTTCTAACATTTCTTCCATAACGTTTTTTTGGACATACTCTATTTATGGAAACATACATTATTATTGATATTGGTGATATTATGGCGACTGTTTTCTGATTCCTTTCTTCAAACACCCCCTTTGGTATTTTTATTGTCATAACCATCTTTTAGGCCTATATTTCTTTCCTCTATCTAAGATCTTTTGACCCCCGCCAGTATCCAGTTTGTGAAATCATGAAATTATTTATCCATGTTCTGTCTTCTTGGGTCATGGAACTCAAAGTGGGATATATTTTACACAAGGAACTATTTGTACATTATAATTAATTCCAAAGCCTTATTGTAAGATGAGATGGACAGCACAGAAACATAATAATCAGAGGTGGTATTCAGCCGGTTCTGACAGGTTCAGGAGACCCGGCAGCGATGATTTTGATTGGTTTGGAGAACTGGCAAATACCACCTCTGCTTGGCCCTGCCCTGCCCCTTCCAGGAGTCTCCACGCACCCTTATTTGGCTGCCAGGAGGCTTCAGGGTGGCTTTCTAGGCAAAAAACGGGGTGCGAGTGGGTGCGGGGGGGTGCAGTGGCCCACCCAGTCACATGTCCGCATAGCCACACCCACCAGTCCATGCCCACCAGGCCACTTCCACAGAACCGGTAGTAAAAAAAATTGAATCCCACCACTGGTTACAACCATATAACCAAAGTCCTGGCTTGTCAAAAAAAATGGTGGGGTTTAAATCACAATATTATAGTTGCCATCTTGAATTTTTGATAGCCTTGTGGATGTCACTGCAGATTATATATAAATAATGGATGAAACATGTTCACGAGAGCCTTGGGGGGGGGGTGTAACTACTACACACCAATAACTGTAATATCACAGCACTGTGTTTCCTGGGCAACTCCATGTGAATTTGGAAGTGGGGTATTAACCCATGAGTCATGAGTTTACTAGTCAAGATATTATAGCAGGAGTAGTGGCTGAGATTTGATGTCATTCTAGGTGATAGATGCACATTTGTTATCAAGCTTAAAGGAAATGGTCGGAATATCCAAAACAGATGTTGTAAAATGGCTACATTTCACTTTGATGACTACCAAAATCACAACCAATTAACCCCAAAATTAATTTTGCGCATGATAATATATGAACTGTGTTGCAGTTCCCCAAGAATTCCCAGACTGCCTACGGAATGACTGGAAAAGGTCTAGCTTGTCCACATTTCCCAAGGCTTGTTAGGGAATCTGTACATTGGCCAGGAAATAATGTACAATTCCCATTTGATGTACAGATTAAGTTCACATTCTCTGTGAGAGTTGTGGGCAATAGCTGGTTATTTCACACATGCACCAGTCAGCTCTGATTATCCTTAACATATGCACAAGTTTTATTTGGGGTTTTTTTTTTCCAAAGGTCTTTATATTACCACTTAGTCTGGGCCAGAATAAATCTGCACTTATCTTCACCAGTTCTAATTCGATTGCATGGAAAGCAATATGAGACTTACAGAAAAGAGAATTTTAGACAAATCTTCATGTGTGGAATATGGTGGGTTTGTTCCATTTAGTGAGAAAGTGGCCAAAGTGTGAAGAATCCTCCCATCCAGAAGAATGTTCCCAATACATATGCTGAGAAAATATCAAGAACGCTTCCCAAGGGAGTAGTGTTGCTGCCAAGGAAGTATCCTGCCCTTTACAGACAGTTGAAACATTTCTTCTTCTTGGTTAATTCAGAAAATGTTACTGGTTGACAGCTAGTTGTCTCCTAGCAGTTGTTGACTATACTCGTACAAGATTAATCTCCTTAATCTCAAAACAGATGGACAGATTCAACCAAGTTTCAGCTAGCAAACTGTGAGCATCCTATACCAAAAAGGCTACATTAGAAAAGGCTAGGGAATTCCTGGAGGCTTGGCACTCGGACAAAAGAGCCATCAATAGGCACATTACAGATAAAGCACATTACACTCCATTTAAAAGGGACAATCTTCTTCTTCCTAGCATATTCCCACAGATGCAGGCTCTGTTTTTCAGATCATTGAATGCCACTTTGCATGGTTCAGGCCCATGGCTTGCATATCTTTGTTGATGATGTCTTGCCATCTCTGTTTTGGACACCCACTAGGTTGCTGGCCATTGACTTCTAGTTGTTAGGCAGTCTTGGCAATGGTGGAAGGTGCTGCTCTCTGGACATGTCCATACCAGCAGAGCTGGTCTTCTCTCATCTTCTCTGTAATTGGTGCCACACCAAAATGATGTCAAATGGTGTCATTTGGTTATGCCACTGGCTACCTCAAAAACTGGGGTTCCTGTTATCCAATCATTGGGCACCCCATTTGATATGTTTGAGATAGTTTTCATTGTATTCTTTTGGTGACTTTTTGTGGAGTGAGTTGCTCACTTTTCCACAGCTGTCCAAGACAGCAACATGCACAGTCCTGGTTAACCTGGGTGACAATTGATCCGATATGAGGTTCTTTTTCTGTTGTCTCATTGGTTAATGGATATTCTTAATGGATACTCTTTGTCGATACACTTAGGGTTAATCCAGAGTAAGAGTATCCACAAATAGTATACATTAAGAATGAACCTAACCAGATAGAGTATCCATTAAGCCTAACACTAACACTAACCTTGACAGGCCTGTGCATTGCTCTCCAACAGGGGACTAGGAAGAAGGGGATGGAAATCAGACTGGCAGGAATGCTCTCAGCTCATCTCTCCCAGCCTACTTCTCCTCTTTCCCTTCATTCATGTTAGTCTGATTTCAGTCCCCCTTCCTCCTAGTGCCGGTCGGGTCTTTGGTCCCCTATTGGAGAGCTACGCAGAGGTCCATCAGGTCAAGAAGACACAGAGGAAATGATGGAGGGGGGTCAAAATGGGAAGCCTCCTCCACACACCGCTACTTGCCTCTTGTCCTCTGCCCCGAATGAGCTTCTGACAACTTAAAAAAAACAACTGTGGAACAGCAGCTTCCTCCCCCCCAACTCTCCTCTACTGGCTCTGCACATGGACTCCAGCCTGCCACCACACACCACCCCTGCACCCAATCCTGCCTGCCTGACATCAGACGGGCAGTTGGTCTGCCATCCCAGCATGCCAGAAGCTGTACCGCAGCATGCCAGAAGCCATTCCCTCCCTTGCCAGAAGCAACCCATGCACACTACCGCTATTCTCCTGCTTCAACCCCTCCCCCCATAGCCCCACAACCCCTGCAATCATCTATTGGCAATCAAACACTGCCTCTGCAACACCATGGCTTCTGCCTGACACCCAATTGAGTGGCAGATAACTGTCCTGTGCAGCCAAAGGTCCGGCACAACAGTGTCTCGGTGAATGGGCCAGGCTGAAGGGCATGGGACAGAAGGCAGGAGGCCCATTAGCCAGGGAGAATGGCCAGGGGAGGGTCAGCAGAGGAGGAAAGATGGTTGAAAATGGGTTGAGGTGGAAGGCTGGAGGCGAAGGGTGGGAGCCTGTGAAAAATGTGCTGACGCAGGCTAACAATGAAATTAACTGACAGACATGATTCTGGGATATCTCCGCCTCATATGATGTAATGAAAGTAGGATTGCCCAGAATCCTTTCCTCCTTACCAAAGGAAGGTGTACTTTCCCGCCTTTTTCTAGGCTCTCCTCAGTTTTTGATCTGAGGTAACTGCTTTGCTCTCCTGTGTTTTGAACTGAACAGACATGAGGCTGGATCTCTGTGTTTATAGGTGTCTATGTGTATATAATACAAAGTAGACAGTGATAGGTATTATATATTTTTTTCTTTATTTGTTTGTCAGTAAAGACAATGTTATTTTAACTATATCTTTCTCACGCCTTTATTTTCTTCATTAGAAATATTTGTCACAAATCATTTACCTCAAAGTTAAACACTGAAGAGACAAAATTCTTCAACAGTGCCCGAAGGTTCCATACCGGTTTCTGGTTATGAAACTGTTTTTATTATCGGACAAATCTTAGTAAACAATGATAACTCAAACAAAGCACCCATTAACACAGACACTCCTACAAGTGAATTATAATCTGAACAGGAAAAAAAATCTGGAAATTTTCTAGAAATTTAGCTTGATGCATCTTCTCTCTTGGTATCCAAATATCCAAACTTACCGTTATGCTTTGGTTTTTTCCAGCGGAGATCGACTGGAAAGAAGTCTGTGTTTTGTCCTGGCTATTCTACCTGTATTACTTTTATATAAAACTCAAGGCTTCAAGCATATTTAATATTCCTTCCATCCCATTTTACAGGGGGAAAAAAAGAAGCTTGTGAGATGAGTTGCATCAAGGTTATCTGAGAAATAAGTCAGATCTAGTCTATCTCACTCTACACTGAATTTGTGTGTGCATTACATGATTTCCGGTAGCCCATCACAACTTCAATGAGGAACAAAGTCTTGAAAGTTCAAATACTAAGGATACCTTCAGCAATAGTTCTGGTACCATAAAAGCAGATCCCCAAGATATCTATGCTTTTAAAAGTGAGATTTGTGTAGATAAAAGCTTTAGTAAATCTTGGGAACTAGAACTGTCATACATTTGAAGGAAAAAAATTACCTGTAACTTTTGTCAGATACAATTAGAATGAGTCTTCTTGAAAATGTTTGTAAAATGTTTGCTCTTGTTTCTTTTCCCTTTTTTGCAGTTATTTATATATGTATCATTTAGTGTTAGTTTTAACTTTCTTGTTTAAAATCCCAATAATGATAATAATAATAAAAATTGGCAAACCATTCAAAAAATGGCAAAATGAGCCTCTTGCAAATTTTTTTTGCTGCAAACCTAAGTTAGCATTTCTAACCATTCTTTTTTTTTTTAATTATGAAGGGTTTTTTTTAATTTTTCGAAATAAATATAAAAACAAACAAAAAAAAGGAAAACAAATAAACACTAATACAAAATATAAAACATACAATTCTTCTGTACAGTGTTTTGTGACATATCTTGCATTGTTCCTTCATTTAAGTTACTATTGTATTACCATTACTTCTATTTTCTGGATATTTCTTATTTAGTCTTATATATACTCTATAGTACTCTTCTTATCTATTATTTTTTACTTTGTCCCACTATCCACATATACCAAAAATCCAACGCTTTAAAATATCCTGTGTCACTCTGATCCCTTAAATAAACCATTCTGATCCCTTGTTAAACCATTCTTGACTAAAATCAGCAAGAACAGGCTATAGCAGTTTCCAAGATAACCTTTATATATGTTATTTTGTAAACCACTCTACCCAGATGATAAATTTGAAGCTGCTTCTTATGTGGGTTTCTATTTCTTTTTGGTTTCACTGAAATATGCGGAGGCAGTAAGGTGAATGTTTGTAGATCAGGGTTGAAATGATTCAACCCCAAGCTACAAATATTCTCCTCTATTGGTAGTAAAATATGATTTTTGGTAAAATTTGTGAGATTTCTCCTATAGGAATAGGTGATTGATAGAGGCCTGGATGGATGATTTGAAGAGATAGAAAGAATTACAGGTAGTCCTTGACTTACAACAGTTAGTGACCGTTCAAAGTTACAACAGCACTGAAAAACTGACTTATGACCATTTTTCACAGTTATGACAAATGCGGCATCCCCATGATCATGTGATCAAAAATCACATGCTTGGCAATTGGTTCATATTTATGATGGTTGCAGAGTCCTACGGTCATGTGATCACCATGTTGGCACAGTGGTTAGAGTGCAGTACTGCAGGCTACATCTGCTGACTTCCGGCTGCAGTTCAGCAGTTCAAATCTCACCAGGCTCAAGGTTGACTCAGCCTTCCATCCTTTCAAGGTGGGTAAAATGAGGGCCCAGGTTATTGGGGGCAAGATGCTGACTATAAACCGCTTAGAAAAGGCTGTGAAAGCACTGTGGAGAGGTATATAAATCTAAGGGCTATTGCTATCGCCTTTTGCAACATTTGTCAAGCAAAGTCAATGAAAAAGCCAGTTTTACTTAACAACCAGGTTACTGACTTACTAACTTCAGTGATTCACTTAACAATTGAAGCAAGAAAGCAAAGTGGCAAAACTCACTTAACAAATATCTCACTTAACAATAGGAATTTTGGGTTTAATTGTGGTCATAAATTAAAGATTATTTATTTTGGCTTTTTTTTTTCATTTTAGGGAAGACCAATGGACTGTTATAGCTCTTCTCTGTATATTAAATTAATGACATTTTCAAGATCACATCTTTCTTTCAGCCCCTTGTCATTAAGCTTTCTGTCAGTTATCTGGGAAGAGTTTACCCCGGTTGGCCCTGATGATGTGGACAAGGTCTTGAGTGCTGTGAATCCCACCACCTGTGTTCTGGACCCATGTCCCTCCTGGCTCGTTTCGGCGAGCCGGGAGATGACAGGT
>JANHGC010006165.1:24883-38428 GCA_027560395.1 Boaedon fuliginosus | reverse complement strand
AGCAACGCTGGCTGGGGAATTCTGGGAGTTGAAGTCCACTCATCTTAAAATGGCTGATGTTGGGAAACACTGGTCTATCCCCATTTGGGAAAAATGGTTGCCCCTTGATCACAAGCATGCAGCTGAACACAGAAATCACACTTGCACCCAATCTGCTTCAAGGCAGCTGAGGCTACCTTCCCAGCTACATTAAAAAAAAAAACTGTAGATTTTTTTTTCCTGTCACAGTCAATCTGATTTTCACTTCTTGAGTGGCTGAAGGATCAATGGTGGGTTTTGCACCTGCCGCCCGGGGAAAGTCAGGGAAGAAAAGAGAAGTTACAGCTTCTGGCAGCTGCAGAAAGAGATGACAGCAAAGGAGAAATTTAAAAGTGAGTGATGGGAGGAGGGGGGGAGGGGAAGAGAGCCCTGCAGTCCAAGGGTTGAATGCCCCCCCCCACTTAATATATTGAGCAACAACTAAAATATATACCCGTCAGCTCCTGGGAAAATACAGAAATGTTAATATGACAGGTTTGAATTGGGATAAGTTGAAATTGTAGTGCAGTTATTGACTGTTTTTGACAATAACAACTTGCAGACTGTGGTTGCTCTTGTTATTATGTTCTGCCCATAAGCCTGGAAACAAAACATTACGAATTCAATGATGTTCTTTTATAATTTGTTCTGTGGTATCTTTTTTTTTAAAATCAAAATATACATGCAACCTGTAGGAATTACGGCAATTACACTTAAGACCCCCAACAGTTAACAAATCAAAGGAGTAACAAGAGAAGATGAAAATGAGAGAATGGAAAGAATGAGTTTGTGTGTGGTTTTTTTTTTGAAAGATGTATACTAAATGATCATAATTTGTCCTTGTTATAAGAATAGAGGGATAATTGGAAGCGATAAAAGAACTAGTTTTAAAACACAACACGACATGAAACAGACACAATATGCCTTCAAATGTCACCATTGCAAAGCATACTTTTTTCATCTTCCTTTTTAAGTCTTTTTTTATACAACAGTAGAAAGGAAGAAAATCATGAGATGTGTGCCATGTACCTCTAAATTTCTTAGTTTATCTAAAAATCCTAATTATAGGTAACTGAGAAGGAAAAGAAACTTGACTGAGAAATAATGTAAACTTTAATCTGTCCCAGGAGATCCATTCTGCTACCGTTCCACTGTACTTTTAACAACATTTGTTCTGGAAACATCTTCAGTGTTTGCCAGTTACTACTATTGTCCAGTTAAGGAGTTATTTTACCTGTTATTTTACCTGTTGGTTGCAGTGCATTGTTGGGACACTGGAACAGTGATTACTATTTTGTTAGAAATGCTTTTAACCTATTTTAGTAGTTTTCCTGGACATTAAAAGAACAAGTTGCGTAAAAGGAAAGTGAATATGCTTTAATAATATATAACATCTGGAACTGCTGCCAGAACTCTCTATTTTTTCCTCCCAAAAATACAGTTTCTAGCACAGACCTAAGTAACATAAGGACAAAGGGCTCTGAGCCCCGTGCTTTGGATCAGATCGTATCTCAAAACAGACAATAAAAGTCTCCTACATTTTCTGTTTCGGGTTTTAATAATGGTGCCAGTGACTGCCATTCATTTTAGCCGAAGGACAATGGAAATAGCAAAGCATCCTCTCTTCTTGAACACAACATAGGCTGAAAGCTGAGACTACTCTGAATAAATAATAAATGGGGGAGGTTGCTCCATTTTATGTGTGCTAAATTTTAATAGGACAAGAATCCAGAATTTACAGTGCGTGCGCCTGAAGATTACTTTTATTTCAAAAGAAAATGCCAATAGGAATAAGGGGTCTGTTTTAATCCAGATGGGTATCACCTTTGGGGTGGATAGAATCACTTGTGAAAAGGGATTTTGGATTTTGGAATATGTAGCCGTGTTATAATCTTCCTGGGCTATATAATCCGGTTACTAGAAGACGGGCCAGAGAGTTTCATTTATTTCTTTTCCAAGAGGGGAAAAGACGAAGTGACAGTAAGCAAATTATGTTATGATGGTGTGATTTCTTTTTACTTTGCTTCCCAGCTTCTACCCAGCAAAGTAGGCAAGACATAGTGAATACCTTGTAATGTGACTCACAACAAAAAAACATCTTTGCAGTTGTGTGTTGTCTAGAAATCATCATCATCAGAGTTGGGAAGGACGTTGGAGGTCTTCCAGCCCAACACCCTGCTATACTATTTCAGACAAGTTGTTGTCCAGTCTCTTTTTAAATGTGTCCAGTGATAAGAGCACCCAAAACCTCTGGAGGCAAGTAGTTCCACTGATTAATTGTTCTAGCTGTCATTAAATTTCTCCTTAGTTCTAGGTTGCTTCTCTCTTTGATTAGTTTCCATCCATCGCTTCTTCTCCCGCCCTCAGGTGCTTTGGAGAATAGTTTGACCCCCTTCTTCTTTGTGGCAACCCCTCAAATATTGGAAGACTGCTATCATGTCCCCCCTAGTCCTTCTTGTCATTAAACTAGACAAACCCAAGTCTTGCAGTTGTGTGTTTTATTCTCCAGCTCCCTAATCACCATTTTTTTTTTGCTCTGCTCTGCATCCTGTCTAGAGTCGCAACACCTTTTTTATATTGTGGTGACCAAAACTGGATGCAATATTCAAGTATGGTCTTACCAAGCTGTTTTAAAGCAGTAGAAATAGAAACACAGCCTTAAATACAGCTGACATTAGGTTAAAACATGTACGTATTTTGGAAGTGTTGTTTATTGCATGAAAAGATGTTTTATTTATTGATGTGTTTTCTGTTGCACCACAATCAAAAGATTTCTGGCTCTTTAGAAGTTGGGAAAGAATTAATTCTTAGCCTTCTTCCGTTCTGTTAGATCAAAATTCTTTGCTGTTGGAAACCATTCGACCCTGGAACCAACTGTAGCTCCCTTGTTTTTCATCCAGGGCTGCAAAGAAGTAGTATTCCATGCTCCTTAGCACCCACCACATTCTAGAAAAATTGGCAAACGAGATGGTTTCTCACATAATTTTCTACCGGCACTTCTCTGTTTGCTGCTTGTTTGTCAATCCAAGCCAAAGCAGGAGTGTTGTTCTGTCCTGAAATTGTTGTTTGCACAAAGGATGCCTTCTTGCTGCAATTTAAAAAAAAAATAGATGGAGAGAGCTTTACTAGTACTTCTTAAATGCATGACAGTATTAACATTACAAGGAGGGAACACCATGCTCCAAGTTCACAAGCACACCTGTGTTTAACAAACACAGCCAAACCAGATTTCTATTTATATTCTTTGCTACCGTTATACAACTTCAGTAACTTTATCAACCTTTGTATGTGAAGCAACAGAGTCCTTGCAACCGTTTGTGTAACCCGCCTGCAAACAGCACAACCTGCATAGAACCAACCCTCTCCATTGTCCTGACTTCTGATTTCCCCACGGCAAAAGTTTTCCAGAGTTCCAGGAAAGAAAAAAGAAAGCAGCACTAACTTCCGAGAGAAGCATGAGCAGCTGTGAGCAGCTTTCTTCTGACCCATCATGCGCATAACAGCTTCCTTCCTTCCAGTGCTTCTCTGCCCCACCACCCTCATCCACCCCACTCTAAAGCCATAAGCAGCAGGAGCATTAAGGCAGGCTCCCCACTGCTTTTACTGGGGAGGTTGGGCACACTTGAAAAGGGCAACTGAGTCACAAGGCCATTTACAGTGGCATGTGAAAAGAAAACTCAGAACATGTAGAACACCAACCCAACTAAGTTTGGTGACAGAGAGTATTATGGTCTAACTTTGAAACTAAACCCCCAAAACAGCCGCGTTTGCTTTCATGCATTCTGTTTGTGGTTGGCCGTTTTTCACATATCGCAGATTAAGAGAAAGAGAGGAATTCCTGTTTTATCTTGCTTAAGTTTTATTTTTTCCATTCTTGTGCGGTGTGTAAAAAAAAAATCACCTCGCCCGTAGAAATATGGCTCTGTAGATTAAAGAGGAGAATTGTTGGAGAACATAGTTGCTCAGCAAAGCAAAATGGTTCTCCTGCCCAGGAGTCAGAGCAGAAGAGACACAGAGATATGAAGTTTAGCAAAAGTGTTGCAATTTTAGCCGATACCTTGGTGGCATCTGATTATCCATCTTTATTGGAGGGGCAATAAAGCCCCTTGCTCGAATTGTAGAGATAGATAGAGCGGATGGATGTCCATGCAGGTGGAACCTCCCTTAGTCTAGGGCTGAAGTGAAGCATGTTGCAGAATTGTTCTTGGGATACACTTCATCCACGACCCAAAGGAAGGGGCAGAGAGAGAGACAAAAGGCAAACAGTTCCAGCAAGTCAAGTCAGATTGAGTCTTTCCCTGCCCCCTCCAAGTCACCTTGAAAAGACCCATGGTTCTCCAACCAACAGCAACCAAGATGTCCACATGCCAAACAGTCATGCACTGGGAGACAAATTCCGATCAGACCACAAGCAAAGGGGAAAAGTGATATTTCTTTGAGTGTAGAACTGGCTTTTTTTCTGCGTTGAAATACCAGTGATAGTTTGTGGTTGGCACCAGGAGATGAGTATTGGGAGCAAAGAGACAGCAAGTCCATGCATGGCCATGGACCATCTCTCATGGGCCATGGGCCATCTCTCAACCAGCCATTCTTTTCCAAGAAGATGTTTAGTTGGGTGCTCCAGATACTTTCCTGGTTTTTCAGGTTGAGCAACTTATAGTCATGGAAAGAACGTTCTACCACTCAGAAGAAACCTCCCATCTCTTCCTGAATCCTCCATGGGAATCTTCCTTCAAGAAGGTTTGGGTGAGAGAAAAGCTTGATCCTCTTTGTTGGCTCAGAAAGTTCTCCTAACAAGGCAACATGTTAGATGCACCCTTGTTGACTGAGTTCATTATACAGTTAGATATATCTAACCCTACTATAAAGGTAAAGGTTTCCCTGTCCAGTTGTGTCCAATTCTAGGACCTCGTGCTCATCTCCATTTCATGGTCAGCTGGCGGGGCCCCATGCTAAAGCCTTCTCTGTGGCAGCCCACGGAGATCAGGACCATCCCCATCTTGTTGGCCTTCTGCAAAGCCATGAAGACCTGGCTTTGCCAGCAGGCCTGGAATTGATATGCCCCCCACCATTGAATGAATTGAGTATATGTGTTTATGACTTTTTAATTGTATTACATTGTATTTTAATTATGTTATTAGCCACCTCGAGTTCCCCTTGACTGGGGAAGAAAGGCGGGGTATAAATCTAATAAAATAAATAAATAAGTAAATAAATAAATAAATGGTTGAGGGAGCCAGGGTTGTCCACTCAGTATGCCTGCCACTCACACACACACATGCACGCACGCATGCATGCACTGGACCAGGCTGCCAAGCTGGAAAGGTCGAGGACCGCTGCCCTAACCCTAATGGCCTATGAGCAGTGAGTAACTTTATGTTCTAATGCACATTAAAGATTACATGCTATTCTGAAGTTATAAAGACCCTTGCTCTTGAGACGTATGAATCAGGCGCCCATTAAAAAGGTATGAAGCAGAGAGGAAATGCCAGTTAGCACTTAGAGCAGATGTTAATGTAAGCTTCACAATACGCTTAAAATGCCAGAGTGAGAGGGTTTATTCTTTGAGAATTGCCATGTTCGTTCTTTCAGTATATTAATGGACATTTTAATGTTAGGATTTCTTAGGAAAACTAGTGGGGTTTGAGTACAGAAAGCTGCTTTTCCATGGGACTAAGGTGCAGTAATTAAGAGTGTATTATTGTAAAAAGAGCCTCGGTGGTGCAGTGGTTAAATGCAGCACTGCAGACTATCTCTGCTGACTTCTTCAGCAGGTTGTCAGATTGAATCTCACCGGGCTCAAGATTGAGTAATAGGAAGAAATGGGGGATAAAAAGGAAACAGGAATGCCAATATATTGTTGTGGAGATTTGTGAACAATTGTATAGCTTCATTTATTAAACTTGTTCTGTAACAGATCAATTACTGAAAAACCTATTTATGTATTTATGTATTTATGTTTGTTTGTTTACTTTATATTTCAAATTTCTAAACCACCCACCTCCCTACCTTTGTATAACAATCTTATCCATTATGTTAGGGGTTTTTTTTCACCCTTCTGCTCCCTGTTTCATCTGCATATTAATTCAGCTTAAACGGAACGAGCGAGCTATTATTCAACTCCTTAGCTAAAATTAACCGTATCAAGCAAAATATTCTGACTGCTTTTATCCCTTTTTGGACAACCTGACATCAGACAGCTCAGATAGTTTCCTAAAGGGATGGCAATTGGCAGAGCCTTTTAGATTCCCCCCCTCCATCTCCCCTGTAATTAAATCAATTTTTCAATTAATTACAAATTGCTTCTGGTGCAGGCAGCTGATGTTTCTGGTATATAATCGCAGCTTTTAAGCTCGATCTTGCATTGCTAAATAAGCCTCCAACCCTCTCCCACCCCTGTCTATAAGAAGAATGCAAGGCCAAGAATAGGCCTTGGAGTCTCAGATGCTTTCAGATTCAAAGCTGTGAAAGAACCATCCCTGTCTACCATATTTATTTATTTTATTCTATTTATACCACGCCTCTCTTCCCTGATCAAGGGGAACTCGGGGCGGCTTACAAAGAATTAAAATACAATGCAATAAAAAGGCATTTTTATTGGTGAGTTTATCCAAGTAATAATATCTCGTACACTATAGTGAGAAGGAAAGGCATACTTTATTCTTAATAATAGTGAGTTTTGACGTTATCTTTTCGATCAATCTTCGGTTGATTTATTATTTATTGACTTTTCACTACAAAATGAACATGCAGACCAGAAATAAGATGTTCTTCTTCAAAATGTTTATTTAAAAACTAAAAAAATAAAAAACCCCATTCACTTAAATTTTAGATGGTCTTACTACAGGAAGGCATTGCCACCAAAGATCTAATTTACTTTTTTCCAGAAAATAACAAGGAAACTGCTGAATCTGTAATTAGATTCCTGCTATAGCTCCCGAGGGGCCGTGGCCATTAGACTAATTCAAAGAGAAATGAGGATAACTAGTTATAAAGTTCAATAGATTCTGAATGAATGTTCACTCTTCTGTATGCACTCAACTCCGCGTGGTGGTATAATTGCCACAGGGATGGACCCACATTGAGAACTAGAGCTAGAATTAATTTTATCGGATTAATGGAAGACTAACACAAAAATGGTCGCCTTCAGAGATTTGAACTCCCTTCCAACTCTCCATTACTCTGGCCAAGAGAAAAATACCCACACGTGTTTGTATTTATATTAATATTTGGTAGCAGATTGTAGACGTTCTCCTAATCATGGGACACAGTGGTCCTCATCTTATGACCACAACTGAGCCCCAAGTTTTTGTGGCTAAGTGAAACATTTCTTAAGTGACTTTTGCAACACTATACGACTTTAATGCCATAGTTGTTCAGCGAATCACTGCAGTTGTTAGGTTAGCAATGGGGTTCTTAAGGGAAACTGGCTTCCCTCCTTGACTTTGCTTGTCGGGAGGTCCCAAAAAGGGATCACGTGACCCCCTCGGGACACTGCGACCGTCATAAATATGAGTCAGTCGCCAAGGGTCTGAATTTTGACCTTGGGGATGCTGCAACACTCATTAAGTGTGAAAAATGGTCCCAAGTCACATTTTTCAATGCATGCCATTGTAACTTTGAACGGTCACTAAATGAACTGTCGCAAGTCAAGGACTACCTGCATAGATGGATTCAATAGCTTTTTTTTCCCTTTAAAGCAGCTGAAATTGGTCTGATACAGCTGTATAGTCTGTAAGAATGCTTTCATTTATTGGGTGCCACGGTGTAAAAGGTCTCCGAACCGTCACAGAAAGTGGCAAAAGCTGTTTATTAGAGGCAATACGTAGAGAATCGGGAAGATGGCCTTGAGGAAGTGAGGTGAGGCCTGTTACCAAAGCAACAAGGGGAATAGCATCGCTGAAGCCCAAAGCAAGTTGAAAACCTGGCGAAGGGGCTCCAGGCAGACACCTCCTCTGGTTCACTGGACAGTAAAAAAAGAGATGATAAAGCACAGTCAGGTTTGCTTCATTCTCTTATTATATCCCGTCTCAATAAAAATGATTTTAGCCTTCTGAAGAGGTGGGTTTTTTGGGGCCTGGTTTACCTGCTGGGGCTGAGGCAATTGTTACTACTTCAGACATCCTGAATCATGCCAATACTACCTTTAACAATTTGAAAATATTTTGGTTTCTGGAATGACAACACTGGAGCACATTACGATTCTTGACAACAAAATGCAAATTCGGGGTGAAGAGCGACGTGCTTTTAAAAATATTAGAGATAAATGTTTGCCAGATTATGAAGCTCATCTGGATCTTCTCACCAACAATCATTCGTTGACCAAAGAACGTGACAAACAGATTCCAGTCCTGTCAATTAATCCAAGAATGCTTCCCCCAAAGAGCCGTAGAGTTCCTCTGATTTACAAAGAATTTGAAATACTAGTTAGTAAAATTACAGAGCAACCTATAGGATTTTCCACCCCCTCCTTAGGTGATGTTCCATTTCGAAGGAAATCTCCATCCGTGTGAAATGATGGTATGGTTCAGTGCAAACGTCACACTGTTTTTATTCCTTTTCATGAAATCTTACCAAAATTCTGCAGAAAATTCTCCAAGTGTGAACTAATAACAGATTCCTGTTTACTGAATGTGGGATGGAGAGAAATTTACAGATTTGCCCAGCCAGGCAGATGGCTTTGTGTACTTAGCTCTTGAAGTCTGGATTTGATTCGAGTTGTGATTATTTGCCATTTCTCTTCCTTTATATGATTTTTTTTTCCCCTGCCAGGCTTCTCATCTCTAATGGTTTCGCATGTTTCCTTTTCACATTAGAGGAAATGAAAAGGGCTAGGGTTTAAAAGAACACATACAGGAAGCTTGAATTTGCCACGTAGGAGCTCAATCTTGTGCCAAAATTTGTACCGTTTTTCAATCTTGGCGAGTCTAAGATGTTGGACTTTCAACTCCCAGAATCCCCCAGTCAGCAAGGGAAACTGGGAGTTGAAATCTAACTTCTGGCACGTGTCAAAGTCAAGAAACATGGATTTGTAGTAGCAATGGCCAATAGTCCTTTGACTATGAACACTCTACTACCCATAGTGCAGTTGGTCTGAGAACATCCTTATGTTAAGGAATACTAAAGACAGAGAATTTATTTCAGTGAAATAAGATCTCTGGTTGGTAATCCTGATACTCTGATAATGGGATGCATATAGGTCTTAATACAAGGGATCTTCTGTTCCACAAAAGTGCCATTGTAGTCTCCAGAAATTAAAAGAGAGAGAGAATAGTATATAGAACAGTAATAAATGTGATAATATGGATCCACCCATGTTAAAAACCTATTGGGCTGAACCAAAGATAATAGCTATCAAATTTTACAGATATTTTCAGTAATAAGATTGTGGTGCAAGATTTTAGAGGTTGTCAGCAAGAGGTTAGATCAGGCAGGATGGAACTTACATTGAGAAATCAACTTGCTCTTCCAGTGAGAACAACTTCAGTTGGAAACTGTGTAGCTGGGAAGAAATTTAGTTATCGAAGGATCCCTGCTTGAAAGAGAGAATATGCTTAAAGTAAGGGAAAGAAGGCAAGATAAAGTACCAAAGAAAAAACAGTGAGTGATAGAAAAGGCTGATTTAATTTAATCAAGGCAAGAAACAGAACTTTCCCAATTATTGTAGATAAAGCGTTTGATGGGAAGAGCGTTGTAAGTGTAGTACAACCCTTCCACAACGAAATCTCCTCACAAGACTATTCCCCAAAGAGGCAGAAAATGTTGGCTATTGTGCAGTGAGGCCATGAAGAATGGAAGAAATTTGATGGTGATAATTGGGATCTTGGTTTCTGAGTTTCCTTTTCGGTCTCAGTTTCCATCTGAGGAAACAAGGTTCAGCAAATTAAGCTTGTTTTGCAGTCACTGATTAAAGAATGTGCCGGTTTAACTCTAAGCCTCTCCAAATAGTATTATTTTATACAATGGTGTCCTTAAAAGTTGGCATGACTTCCAAAGTCATAAATCAGAATTGGAACCTACACACACACACGGAGAGACAGGGTGAGGGAGAGAGAAGAGAGAGAGAAATAAAATTCCCCAGTGAAAGCCTTTTTCTCATTTTAGACTGACTGTTTTTAAATCTTAAGGTACAAAAATATTATGCAAAGTTACAATGAAAAGGAAATGGATTACCATACATTTCGTTAAGAAATTAAAAAGTTGATGATAGGTGTTCTTCAACTGACAACCTTTCTTTCAGGGACTGTTTGATGTCATGATGGCATGGAATGAAGGACTTTATGAGTTAGCCTAAATGTATGGTTGTTATTACAGTGGTCCCATGGTCATGTGATCAAAATTTAGATGCTGGGGAACCTGCCTGCACTTACAACCTCAGGGGTTGTCTCACTATATGTTGGGTGCAAGAAATCAGGAAGAGAGGATGCTCAAATGAATATTAATTTTTACTGCAAACTTATAATTTTTACAAGAATCTGAACTACAAACGGTCACAGCAAATTGGCGGTAGCAAAGAGTCAACCGATTTCAGGTGGGCTGGACTTATGGTGTTTCCCCAAAAATAAGACCAGGTCTTATTGTTTTTTAGTTTTTTTATTTTTGGACCAAAAGACCCAGGAGGTCTTATTTGGGGGGGATGTCTTATTTTGAGACCACTGCCCAATCCCTTCCACCATCTGCTTGCCCACGGCTGCAATGACTTACAGGGCTTCCCGGGGCAGACACACTTTTTGCCCAGATGGAGAAATGATGAAGACTCAAAGCTTTGTCAGTTTGCAAATGGGACACTTTGAAATGGAGCTCTGTTTCAATGTGTCCCATTTGCAAGCCGGTGAAGCTTTGAGTCTCCGTCATTTCTCCGCCTGAGTGAAAAGTGTTTTGGTGCCTAGGGAGCACTTGGGAATGGAGGCAGATGGGCTGAAGAACTCAAGTCACTTCCTGGACTTCCATGGCTGAAGGAAGACTACAACCTCCCCAGGATCAGCCCAACATCTTCACTACTCCACCTTGTCAGCTCTTGAGCTGAGGAGGAAGGGTTGGCCCAAAATCACTTATGGACTTTCCATGGTCAGAAGTAGACCATAACCTGCGTCTCCTTACCACCTGCTAATCCAGTTAACTAAACTAACCACCTGCTAAACCACCACACCACATTGGCTCTTTCTTTGAAAATTGATTAATGTTATGTAGTGCAGCCAACACAAGCTGCCTTCCTTTCTTTTACTTCTATTCCTTCTTTCCTTAACTGAAACTTGATAGTTTTCAACTCTGCTGTAAATTAAACACCAGATCTCAACGTGAGCAGGTGTGAATCAAGCACCTCATAAAAAAAAATGGTTTATCTCCTGGTTTAATACTCCTGTCTACTCTACCTTCTGGGCTATTTTAGAATGATCTTTTGCAAATTTCAAAATAGATATAGTTAAAAAAAGAACAGCAACCCAAAATGACTCTATTCCTAATTTCTTTACTGGAAGGATACTGATCGCTTAATGATTACGGTGGTCTGTTTAAAATATTTATAATCATTAAACTGGAAAATATTGAAGAAATATTTGTACGGAATATTGCTAAAATACAATACTGACTTTTTAAAATTGGTGTCCAATGACCTAAACTAACCATAATTAAAATGCTGCCATTGTAAAGGCTCAGTGCATTCAGTGGCTATGACTCTGCTCCTAATTCCTCAAGGTTAATTTTTAGAAATAACAGATCAAATATAAAATGCCAATTTGCTTTTAAATTAAAATCACAAAACTCCAGTTGGAGAAGTATTAGTGGATAGTTTGTGTAAGTTCCAGGTTCATCTATGCAGGGTATAATTTTAAAGAATTCAGATTTCGAGACATAGCATGGGAATGCAGAGGTAGCTTTCAGCTTCCATTATTATATCTCTTTTTTTTCCCCCAGTAATATAAAATACCAGTGGCTCTATCTACAAATACAACGGGACAGGACAATCTAAACCTCCCAGATGTTATTTATGGAGATCAAGCTTCAGGGAGCTAGATAAACATTTGTAGCATCCTCTTTTGATGGCCTAAAAGGTCTCCCTATGGTTTAGGCACCTCGTTTGGGGATCCTTTAATCACTAAATCATCATTCCCTATCATGGTACTCCAATGACAGTTACCTACCATACTGTCTATCACCACCATGAAGAATGAGCAATTCCTGGTCTCTGTAATCTTCCTTCCCTTTGCCCATTACAGCTTGTGTGTATATTAAGTCATTTTCTGACAGATTAACAACCTCACTGAGGATAGGAATATTTCCAAAGTGCTTCGGAGTGTAACATTTTAATATCCCGATGAGCAAACTGCTTTCCATAAAGAGTTTCATCCATGCCACCTTCCACTAATCACCCGTCAGTTAACGGGCCAGATTCTAACGTTGGCATCGCCTCTCATACCGGCTGGGGTTCATTCTATCCTGCTGATATTTCTGTGGGTAAGAGCTTTGATTTCCCTCCTTCTATCTTGTCTATTCTATTTTTTTCCGCTCTCCCATCTAGCTAGCAGTAACTTTGTACATCTGTCCAAATCAAGTTCCGAGGATAAATTCCCAGAGTGGCCACGGCACCGTAATTATGGGCATATATCGCTGCGTGACCTTGATTTTCCCAAGTGTGAATGCAGAACTCTCTGCTCATGGCAGATGAGCTATAGACCTTGACAGTCAGCTGCGGCGCTGAGCACGAACAGGCGCCAAGCAGGTGGAACAGCCTGCCTGGATTGTGGTCCATCTAAAACTGACCGTGGTGGAGGACTGTAACAAATGGTTTCAATTAAATCCAGAGATGTGTACGGTTGATTGGACATACGGCAGCAGGAACAGCCAGAAGAAGCATGATGTTACCTGCCTGTTCTCCCCTAAGCCTTTTGAGGCTGCTCACTGAGATTAGAGGGTTGCTTTAAACATAGAAGATTCTCTGCTAGGCCGAATGACGAGGGCTCTTCATTGCTTCTGTGGCTCTGGTTGCAGAGCACATGTCCTTGCCAAAAAGCACCCATATGCCTGCTGAGTGTATGCTCACACTTTGCGGGCTGCATAATGGCAAACAACAGACGTTAAAATACATGACCTATAGAATAATGGGGGCATAAAAGAGACTTCCAACGGACAACATGGGACTTCTGCCATTGTCACAACTCTGTGTTAACAGAAAACAGGCCTTAAGAAAGATCCTGGCAGAGAAGGCAAAGGTTGTCTTGTGACCATTCAGGGAATTGATGCTCTCCTCACACCGAAGTAAAGTTAGGAAAACATTCCATTTCAACAATAGAAGTTTTCTTGTTGGAGTCCCTGATAGTTGCCTAAAATAATCTAGCATTAAAATGGCTTCCCTTTTCAGAATCCATCATTCTAACTGGCAGCTGGCAATAAGACAATAAGGCAGCCAGCATGAACAATAAGACTCATCTGGAATACTGCATCTAGTTTTGGCCACCATATTTCAAAAAAGTTGTTGAGGCTTTGGGAAAAGTGCAAAGAAGAGCAACTAGGATGATTAAAGGCCTGGAG
>JANHGC010006164.1:0-15869 GCA_027560395.1 Boaedon fuliginosus | reverse complement strand
AATGTAATAAATAAATAAATAAATAAATAAATAAATAAATAAATAAATAAATAAATAAATAAATAAATAAATATAATTCAGAAGAACTCTAGGGAGGACTGGGGTTGGATTGGAAGTGATGACTCCTAGAAATATAGAGGATTTTGTACTAGCTGCTGAACATGGGTGGTTATGTTCACTGGCATTAAAAAGGCAGCTATTGATCCCAAAACAGATTAGGCAGTGTTTGCACCGCTGAAAGCCCATTAGTTTATGAATTGCTTGCAGTGCAGAAAGCATTTGAGAGAGTGATCTGGGGAAGGAGAAAACTTCCATGCAACCTTAAGTCTGCTTGTTGCAGAAGGCCTTCAGTGCGGTGAAAATGAGTGGAAGAAATAGGGTTTTACTTATCCAAGGATTGCCAGTTAGATTGAGCCCAGCTGTCATCTCATCTGATGAACTAAAGAAGAAGGAAGCCTTGCCCCTCAACGTTATCCTTGACTTACAACCATAAATGCAATCATTTTGCTGAGCACCTGGAGTGCAGTGATATGATTATGGGAAGGCCTGGGTGGGGGCAGGGTCAAAAGTCAGAACACTGGAATCAGCTTGTGTCCACCTTTTTCAGGTGGGCCATAATTTTGAACAGTTACTAAACAACCAGTCATAAATTGAGAGCTACAAGACGACTTCCTGTTTGTACTCTGGAGATACTGGGCATGAAATTTGCCTTTTCATGGTTTCGACCCAGGTCTACCAGTTAGAGGGTTCCATTGAGAACCTAAGCTCCTCTGGAGGAGGAGTGAAGCGAAGAGGAGCTTCCAGGTGGGTAGAGGAAACCTGCAAATTCCCTCCATGCCTTGGATTTATCCTCAAAAACTGATGGCTGATGAGACGGAGAGCAACAGCTGCCATTAAGCCTGGAACAAATGGGGAAATATCAGCGCAGGAGGAAGAGATGAAGATCTGCACAGAGGTGGGTGTTGGAGCAGGACAATACCTTAATTAGAAGCTGTAAACCCCAAGCCATAAAATCAAAAGAAAAGAAAGTCCTGAAACAATTGATTAGCGGCGAAGGAGCAGTTGCAGGATGGTTTGTAACTTTTGTGAATCCCCTGAGGCTATTATTATCCCTGCCAGGCTGTAAGGTGGCTGAAAGGTGGTGAAGCTAAAATCTTTGTGACTGTTTGATGTTCTGTTTCAGGATATTGAAACATGAAGATATTAAGAAAAATGGACTGAAATACATTTTAAAAGATGGTGGCAGAGGTGGAGAAGGAAAAGATGTTGCTGGGACTCAGAAATGTTTTAAAAATGTAGCGAAAGATCTGGAGGATATTCGTGGGTTGGGAGCTAGAATCATGGCTATACTGGATCGTATGATAGAAAGAGAAGAACATGAGGAGGCCTGTGGAAAGGTTTTGGTACTGGGAGAACCTATAGAGGAGGCAGGATTTGGAGAAGAGCTCAAGACTATTGAGCTTGTTTTTACTGTTTATTATGTTTATGTTGTTTTATTGTATTTTATTGTATTAATTGTATTTTAATCATGTTGTTAGCCACCTCACATTCCCCTTGATTGGGAAAGAGAGGTGGGATATAAATCTAATAAGCATAAACACAAACATAAGACAACGCAGAGCCAGAGAGGCAAGGAAATGGTGCCTGCTACGAGAAGAAAGGATTACAAATCCAAATTTACAGTACAACAAAAGTTTGGAAAGACCAGAGGTGGCCAGCTGAAACTGCAAAACTGAATAGAGGATTTGAAGGAGGAGGTAAAAGAGAAGCAGACAACGAAACGATAAAGGACACCATACAAGAACAAAAGAGTTACAAATGAGACTGTGTTAAAGTGTCCTAGGAGGGAGAAAGAAACATCGAAGGATATTTTTATGAAAAAGAAGCACAGGGATGAAGGCTAAGAGGCAGAGTTTTAACCCAACACAAGAGGAAATTGCATGATTAATGAAGAATGCATTATATATAAAGAGTAACTATAATTAAAGTTAAGTCTATACTTTTAGAAAATGAAAATGGCTTATTGGTGTTAAACTTTCTATTTCTTTTATTTTTTCTTTTGTTTCCACTGTTCTTTCTTTTTAATATTTTAATAATGATGAAATAAAATGGAGATATTGGGGAAACGGAAAGCAACCTGGGAAAGTGACATAATGGTGAAGATAATTTAAGAGAAATTAATCAAATTGTGATTAAAAATTAAAATTAATGAAGAATGCACTATATTTTATACTTTAGAAATTGAAAATGATCAATTGGTGTTTTTTAATGAGTTTTAAGCTATTGACATTTGTTAAATTGATTAATTTTCCTCTTTATTGTTGGTACTGCTTTTTCTTGTTACTATTAGATGAATGTAAAATGGAGATATTGGGAAAGCAGGGAAAGCATTTTGGGAAAGTTATATAATAATGGGGATAATAACCTAAGAGAAACCAGTTGAACTGTGATAAAAATTAAGCATTTGGTTAACAAATATGGGGATTGTAGAAATTGAAGGGATGATTGTTTAAAGTTAAAATCAACTAATATATAGAAAGTTTAAATATGTTCAATATGGTAAAATGGGACAAAATTGGAGCCCAAACCAATACCGGGCAGATACGAAATGTATTTTTAATTTTTGTTCTGAAAAACAATGAAAATTTTCTTTAAAAAAAATAAATAAATTGAGAACTACCTGCACTGTAATATCTGTAAAAGTTTCCTTAACCATAGAATTAGAAAGAATAGATAGAAGTGGAATTTAAATAGGGCACTCATAATATTAAAATTTAGATGGCATTCTATGCATTTATACAATACATGCTTGGAATTTAGAACTCAAAATCGTATTCTTAAGCTTGTAAAATCATAGAGTTGGAAGGGATCTTGGAGATCTTCTAGTCCAACTGTCTTCCAGTTCAGGAAGCCTCATAACATTCTGGAGAAATGCCTGTCCAGTCTTTTCTAACTGTAAAAGCCTTCGTTGAAGGGGTAGGGTCAGCTTTGGGAAGAAAGCTGTTCCCTTGATTGATAGCTCTCATAATCAGGAAATTCCTCCCCCTTAGTTCAACTTTGGCTATCTCAGTGGAAAGGCTTATACCTGCTGTTTCTTGTCTTATCCTCAGGTACTAAGGAAAATACATCTGTTCCATAATCCTTGAAACATCCCTTCATTTATTGGAAAATGTTTATAATTGTCTCACCTGTTCTTAAAACACTTCCTTACAAGGAAGCAAGGGAAAATCTGGTCAAATGCAGACAAAATTGTTTTAAACTGTAAATCGTTCTTGCACAGCTAAACTGAAAATGAAATTACTTCCACTATGCATTTTAACAATAATTTCAATTAAAAAGAAGTAAAAGTGGAATTTTCTCCTGTCTTCTTCAATCCAGTCCTCATATCTTTAAATAAATCCCATGTCAATAGAATCTATATATATTTATTTAAATAATTGAAATAATATGTATTATTTTAACAAATTAAGGGGGAGAGAGAGAGAGAGAGAGAGAGAATTAAAACTCATGTCTGTTTCATTTTTTGTAACCTTCAATTTGATGAAATCATGCACGACAGAGCAACTAGTTTTGAATCAATGTACCTCAAATGGACTAACTTAAAAAATGTGCCCAAGATCCAGGACACATGACTCCTGTGGGACTGAAATTTAGCAAAGTTGTAGTTGTAGCTATTTCAGTGCCATCGTATGTTCTAATAAACTTCCCAGAAACCTGTACATTGTGTGGTGCAAGGGAAGATGGCATATCCCCAGCATCTTTCTTGCCTTTCTCAGGATCCAACAACCAATTGGTGGTGGCAAGATCCAGGGGGTGAGTAGCCATTGGGTGCTTTGGAACCAAGACTGAAATTTAAAATCTCTTAACGGTGATGGCTGATGAGGAAAGAAGAAGGAGCAAATCAGATGCCTGCTGGCAAGATAGGGCTGGTTAGGAGATGCCACCAGGCAACTGGTGAGCTCTGTTCCTCACTGGAAGGAGGGGGCCCTTGGGGCATACCAAAATGGAGTGGGTGTGTGCAGTTTTCCTCATGCTCTGCATCTCCCTTTATTCTCTCTACCCACAACATGGTGGCAGAAATTTCCAAGAGTCACCTAAGGAGGAGGAGGGAGAAGGGGGAAGAAGTGGAGGCTCATGAGGGGAAGGGAAATGATACAAGCCAATTGTACCGTATGTGGAAAGAGGAAGACAATGGAGTGACTGGGATACCTGCTGGTGGGGCTGGGGGAGATTGGTTGGGGAGAAATGTTGATCTATACTATTTCTTTCAAAAATAAACCCACAATGGATATAGGTTATTAATCGCAGTAGGAGTAATTTTAGGCAAAAAGGGGTTTGGCAAAGGAAATATTATTTGTACAATTAAAAAAACCAGATTGTGTGTGTGTGTGCACACAAACGTGTGGGTACACGTGTATCAAATTAAAACTCCTTCCTTAGTGAATGAATTCCCAGTCCCAAACCAAATTAAGCATATTTTGACAGATTTAGGAAATGTCCAGATAAAAGCAGAACATTTCTGAAGCATTCCAAGTCTAATTTTAGTTTTTCATTAGTGGATTCAGAATTTGGAAGGGCACCAAGACACAAATGTTGTCTGCAAAAATGGATATTCCCCTTTTCCCAGCCGTTCCCCACCTCTTATTCTTCAGAGTAAGGCAAACATCAGGGTGAGAACTGTACTTTCATGATACTTAAAATGTATCCATTTAAAAAATTGCAAGCGGCTGCAAAGATGAGAGCAAATTTAAGATAAGAAAAATTAAAAACTGAAAGAAACTGAAGGGCTCTTTTCCTCCCTGGTACTGTAAAATTGAAATGGGTTTTATATTCTAAAAAGATAAAGGTTCCCCTCGCACATACATGCTACTCAGTTCCCAACTCTAGGGGGCGGTGCTCATCTCCGTTTCAAAGCCGAAGAGCCAGAGCTGTCGGAAGATGTCTCTGGTCATGTGGCCGGCATGACTGTATGCCAAAGGCGCATGGAAGATTGTTACCTTCCCACCAAAGATAGTCCCTATTTTTCTACTTGCATTTTTACATGGTTTCAAACTGCTAGGTTGGCAGAAGCTGGGACAAGTAACAGGAGCTCATTCCATTACGCGGCACTAGGGATTTGAACCACCAAACTGTCAACCTTTCTGATCGACAAGCTCAGCACTGACCCACTGAGTCACCGTGTCCCCTGTTTTATATTATATATAGGACTGCAAAAATATTCACTGACCTGGTTCTGGACTTTTTAGGATTGTGGTATGTATGTTCTGGAAGGGAGTTGTAACAACTGTAAAATATGTGATGTGTGATTTGCATGCTATTCATCTGCTAACAGTTTATAACAGCTATGGCTTGTGTTCTGTTTTGTGGTTTCAGGAGCAGAAGGCACAGTGTTCCCCAAATCTATAGAAACTCCTAATGTCAGAGCAGACCCCTTCAAGGAACTAAGGTAAACTCTGACATTTAGTTCTAATGTAAACGCAAAGGTACCTTGCTTGAATTGTGCATTCTGGCTGGTGATATTTCAAATCCTGAAGTAATTAAGGAACATGCAGTTGTATAGATGTCACTGAAAGCAGAAAACAGTTACACTTCAAGTAAATCTGAATTTTTAAAAGAGCATTGGCTCATGGAATTGGCTCATGGAATTAAAACTCTTATATTTGTGACTGGGTTTTTGGAGGGGAGGGGAGCTAAAAAAAAGTCTCTCTTTTTTGTCAGTAATGATTGAGTATGGCCTCCAGGTATCACAGAATGTCAGCAAAGAGAAAAGTGGTACGGTGGTCAAATTACTTTCTATACAGATAAAATAACTTGGAACCTGTATTCATCCGTGACAGCTGTCACTAACCTGATTTATGTGTTACTGAAAAAAACAGGTCCTGTATAAAAGAAGAATAGGCAGGACCCAATCCACAAACCATGGCATTTTTTTCATCCAATTTTGCCTGCTTCCAACCTCTCAATGCAGCAGCTATTATGACAGCATGTTTTTTTTCCCCCTTTTCGGGTTTTCCAACTTTTCAAGGTACATAATGAAGTGGCTCTCAGCTGTGGTAAGGATTCCTACTGAAGGCCCTGGCAATCATCTACCCAGCACTTTGTATAGGAAACAGTGCTTTCAAATATGGAATTTGAAATTTATTCCCAGCAGCTGAAGCAGCTGAGTTCCAGCAATAGTAGATGACTGATCCTAATTAATTTATGCCATTCATTTGTTTCATCTCCCTCCCCTAAGCACAAGGGTTTTTTTTTAAAGGATGAATGTCTCTAAATGAAATAGATGAATAAAAGGTCATAATAAGCAAGCATTGTTGATATAGGCCCACAATTATATTAAAATAGTAGTTAGATGATGGCCTAGTAGTGAAGACTTTGCCTCCCACTCAAACGTTCAATCCTAGCTATTGGCAGATGTTTCTCTCTCCTATGGTGCAAAGAAAAAATATATCTTGCAAACTTCCTGTGTGGTGTCTGGAAGGGCATCTGGCCAGTAAACGCTTAGCTCCATCCAGTTGCCCCAACTCTACCACAACCTGATTCCTCCAATATACTGTGTGTTGCACCAGTTCCATGGCATATCTGGATATGAACCATACAATACATTATAACTTCTATACAAGGAATTGTGAATTACCTAAAGGCTGGCCATTTTCAGATTTTATATAAGTTGCTGAGACCAATTGCAATATGTGCTTTTCTTCAAAAAAAAAACACCATTCATGTATACACCATCATGTTTCACTGAACACTAATTCTCTCTTTTCCTTGTCCTCTTGTACCGTCACTGGATCAATGCTTGAAGCTCTCATAATTCTTTGATTTGTATTGTTTGAGTTCTGAAATGCACATATATTGATATTTTTTTTACTTTCATATTCTCTATCTTTGTTGCTTTTATTGATGCCTTGTGTATCATGCAGAAGAATAAGTTCCAGGTGATTACCTCGCCATCACTCTCCACAGAAATTCTATAATCCCTGGATCATTGTTCTTTACAAATGTGGGGTCAGGTTTTGTTTTGTTTTTGAAATCCAGACACTGTACTGTTCTTTCTTGGGAGGATTGGCCTCTTAGCTATCATCAGAGATGCTGAAGACACTGGGAGAATTAGAATGAATGCAGAATATTGTTTGTAATAAAGCTTTAGAGTGAGTGTCATGGTTGTCATTTAACATAAAAGAAAAATAGCCAGTCTTCTGCTGCTTTTCAGCTTGTTTGACATGAATAACCATTGTCCTAGCTTAGTTTATGCATTTCTTACTCCAACAAAATTGCCGCGCAGCATATGTTCATTGCTTGACTATTGAGGGGGAGAATAAAAGGATTGTGGCTAATTTGTCCCAGTCAAGAAAGGAATCGGAATAAAGAGATCACAAAGATTTCTAGCATCATCCCATCCACAGAATGTTTGCCAGTATTTACTGAAAGGCAGCATGTGTGCAACGAAGCACACATTCCCATGAAGTTATTCACTCCAATGAAGCTGGTGCCATCATTGCCTACTAATCATAATGGCTATATATTATCTCCAATATCAAAGGCAGTATGCCTCTCAATACCAGCTGCTAGGGAATATGAGGAGAAGAATAATATGGAGATATTTGTGCTTACCATCTGTTAGTGCAAGTATGTATAGATTCAGTTCAACAACCTCTGAAGTCTGTGCTGAATTAAAGAAGAAACTTAGAGATGGAAAGCTATTCACGGAGGCACCTTTTATACAGTAACTGTATCTAGCATGGTTACGTGTTTATTATTCTGTTCCCATTATCAGCCCTTTTTTAAAAAATTATTTGGCGTATATGAACTAATCTGATTATTAAAAAAAATCAAATCTTTTTAGTCCATTTGTTATTATATTTATTTTATTTTATTTATTTACTTCAATTTATACCACCTCATTTATTTATTTATTTATTTATTTATTTATTTATTTATTTATTTATTTATTTATTTATTTATTTGATTTTTATCCCACCTCTCTTCACCCAAAAGGGGAACTCGAGGCAGCTAACAACAATGATAAAATACAATAATCAATTAAAACATTACTAATTCCAATCATTTCAACCAACATTCATCCAAAATTATACCAGGAGCTGCTAATTTATATACTATGGGTAGTCCTTGACTTACAACCACAGGTGAGCCCAAAATTTCAATTGCTAAGCAAGACAGTTGCTTAGTGAATTTTGCCACATTTTACAAACCTTTTTGCTGCAGTTGTGAGGCAAATTGCTGCAGTTGTTAAATGAATCAGGCTTTCTCCGTTGACTTTGCTTGTCAGAAATCAGCTGGGAAGTTTACCAAGGGTGATTACGTGATCCCGGACAGTGCAACTGTCACAAGTTGAGATGGGCAATTTAGAACTATTAAATATCAATGTAAATAAATAAATACACGCCAGTTGTCAAGTACCTGAATGTTGATCATGTGACTGTGGGGATGCTGCAATGGTCGTAAGGGTGAAAGACAGTCATAAGTAACTTTTTTTCAATGCTGTTGTAACTTTGAATGACCACTAAACAAATGGTCAAGAATTACCTGTACTTGGCATACAATCCCAAAGTGTTATGTTCTTATGAGTTATAATTTAATATTTAAGAATTAGAGCTAATCTCATTTGCAGTCATTTCTGTTCACATAATATCTAGATGTATGTAAATACTTGGAGCGGTGGGGAGGGAGAGACATTTCAGACTATTTTAACTGTCCTCTACAAACTTTGTCCAGGAAAAAGGGCCTAGTAAATGCAGGCCATTAAAATAATAAGAGGCAGTTCATATATCATGGCAGGCAGGTTCAGACTAGTGAAAATGTTTAATACTTAATTACAAGACTCATTTTTCCCTCAAGTGCACATGACCTTCTGGAGATGAAATTTTACAAGGACATCTGTGGGGAAAATAAGTGGGAAAGGTTCTCAGTTATTCATTGAGAACTCAGCATGCCAACTTCATTGCTGCTGATTAAGAGGAAATTGTGGCATTTGTACATGAGGAACTCTTGTCACTTATAGAGTACTCTCTACTGCAAGCTCCAACACTCTTTAAGGATGTGGATACAAGTTCTGTGGTGAGAATATTAGAATATAGTGAAACGTATGTGACACAAAGATTTCACTTCCTTTAGGATGGACTCTTTCCTCTCCCCTTTTCTTCCTCCTTAACTCGCAACTTATTTTTATTGCCATTTTTAATGTACATTTTAGATATTTTATGTATGCACATATGTTTAAACCATAATAAAGGTTTATCTATCTACCTTTATGATAAATAGTGGTCTGATACAGGAAATGACAAAAATATGTATGGATTCTGGCTCTTAAAGGATTTGGTGGCAGCACAGCCTGTTAATATAATGCCCTAATTATTTAGGAATAAAGGAACAATTTGATTATTTCTGTAAAATATTACTATAATGCACTCTACCTGACGTTGGCCTTCAGAGCTGTAGTTGATATAAAATAGGGTGGCCTAGGCCAAATATGTCCCAATACACTCGGGTTCTATTTCTTTAGAACTGCAATGATTCCTGGCTTCCAGATGTGATTCAAGGTACTAGTTGTCACCTCAAGCCACTCTATAGCTCTGGATCAGGTCATCCATGAAATAACCTGCATTTTCCTGCATTTACCAGTAAGGTTGAATAGGGTTAACTTTCCCCAAGTCCCATTCTTACAATAATGTCCATACAAATTAGTAATGGATACTATAGTTATCAGGTGTTCTACATGTTCCTGTTAACTTATCCCTGAAAGCAATTAGATAGTACCTGCTACCTAAAATGTCTAAACTCTTTTCAAAGCTATTTATTTATTTATGTGTCTCCCATCTGTATTATGTTTACAAATTTTACAAATATCTCAATGCAACAAATACCTAATACTTCTTTCTCCTCACATTTTCCTCACAATAACAACCCTGAGAGTTGAGTTGGGCTGAGAGAGAGTGACTAGCCAAACTGGTCACCCAGATGGCTTTCATGGCTAAAACAGGATTAGAATTCATGGTCACCCAGATGGCTTTCATGACTAAGACAGGATTAGAACTCATAGTCTCTGGCTTTTTAGACTAGTGCCTTAACTAGTAGACCAAGCTGTCTCTCAAAGGTAGAGCAGTTTATAACAGAAACATAGAACCTTCAAGTTGAAAAGCGCCATTTAAGTCATTCTGCTGAGATCTCTAGATATAATTAGGATGAATGTAATCAGAGGTGTTGCGCTGGATTTAAACAAGATGAAGTGCAAGATCTGTTTTCTTAGATAAAATTGTACCTTATGAACTGATGAACTGATAAATGGCAGTGGTAGCTACTCCATTAATATGAAGTTCAATCTCAGTATATGAGATTTTCTTAATCAAGAAGGTAATGCTTCCAAGAAAGATCATATATCCTCATATGCTTCTGGAATTCAACATTAAAAGGCCCTGAAGCTTTAACCTCCAAATAGATTTTAACTTCATCAGCATTATTTTTTTAAATTCACTACCATCTTTTCTGTGTTTAGAAATCAAGATTTGTCTGCCATGAAATGAGGAAAACAATTTTCTATGCCATTTATCCTTTTCTTTTTTGCAGTAAAATATTTATAGTGCTGCATACATTGTTAGCTGAGAAACAATTTGCAATAAATGTGTTTTTGTCTTACAGTACCTACTATTTTAATAAATATCTAAATTTCCAATCACTATTATTATAATCACACTTTCCTCTGAAGTATAACAAGTTGCTGCAGCTAATAATGTTTCTAACAAAGCTGTAAAATAAATTATTACTCTTCTTCACATCAAATATAAACAGCCTACATTATTTATGTATATCTAATCTAACTATCTAATAGCTAGCTATCATCTAAGTCACAGTTCAGAATTTTTTCAGCTAATACCAAGTAAAGACGACAAGACTGCATAGTCTAATTTATCTTCAGCTTATGTAAATCTCTTGCCCTTTTTGACTATAGGATTACAGATTCAAAGAGAAGTGTATTATAAAACTTGTTTGCAATTTGTGTCACCTCTTGCAGAATATTATGCAATCCTTTCTTCTGAATTAGCATACATTGGATACATGTTATTCAAGTGGGCAACATTTGATATGTTCTTTTTACTTACAAATGTAGATATGAATCTTATGATTGATAATAAAAAAATAAAAAAGGAAGCAGTCTTGGAATATAAAAGAGTCTCGGTGGCGCAGTAGTTAAAGGCAGCACTGCAGTCTCAGCTGACTTTTTCAGCAGGTTGTCAGAATCCCACCAGGCTCAAGGATGACTCAGCCTTCCATCCTTTCTAAGGTCGGTGAAATGAGGATCCAGATTGTTGGGGGCAATAAACTGATTCAGTAATTGCTTGGGGAGTGTTGTAAAGATCTGATAAAATCTGAGTGCTATTGCTATCCATGTTGTAAGCTGTCCAGAATCCTTTGGGAATTGAACGGCATAAAAGTGTAATAAATAAAATAAATAAACACATAGAAACATTTTTAATTAATAGCTATTAGTTATGCTAGATCTCAATTTCTGTTTTCCCCATCATTCTTATGGGCCACCCACCTTTTCTTGAGTACAATTATAGATGACACTGACTTCAGTCCATTCCCCATTCATAAATTTACCCTGACCCAAGTTTTGAAATGTATCTCCAGTACTATTTTCTATGCTATCCTCTTAAGTCCTAACCTTGAGAAGAATCTTCAAAATAATTTCACAAATACTCCACCAATGCTTGAAATCCTCTATTTACAACAATGTATGAATCTTTGTTCACATGATCTCTAGATGGATAGATAGATGAGAGGTGTGAGATGAGAAAGAGACAGAGAGATGAGGGAGATTTTAATTTAGTACTATTTTCCATCCTATTCTTTTATGTCATGTCCTATAACCATGATATAGATATATATTTATATATTTAAATGCTATGTTAGATAATAACACATTTGTAAATGGTGCATTAGATAATAACACATGTAGCAATTATAGCTAGTTATATATAGCTATTTTCATTGCACTATTACCTTTGTAACTTAGTAGAAAAAAAGAAATGCAAGAAAGCAAAATGACTGTTTGAGGAAGCCTTACAAATAGCTGAGGAAAGAAGGGAAGTGAAAGGCAAGGGCAAAAGAGAAAGATACATCCAATTAAATGCAGAATTCCAGAGAATAGCTAGAAGAGATAAGAATGGCTTCTTAAATGAACAATGCAAACAAATAGAAGAAAAGAATAGAATAGGGAGGACCAGAGATCTCTTCAAGAAAATTGGAGATATGAAGGAAACATTTCATGCAAAGATGGGCATGATAAAGGACCAAAATGGCAGGAACCTAACAGAGGCAGAAGAGATTAAGAAGAGATAGCAAAATTATATGGAAGACCTATGCAAGAACAAGCTTAATGTCCCTGATAACCACGATGGGGTGGTCATTGACCTGGAGCCAGACATTCTGGAATATGAAGTCAAATGGACCTTAGGAAGTCTGAGCAACAACAAAGCTAGTGGAGGTGACAGTATTCCAGCTGAACCATTCAAAATCTTAAAAGACGAAGTGCCACACTCAATATGCCAGCAAGTTTGGAAAACTCAACAGTGGCCACAAGATTGGAAAAGATCAGTTTACATTCCAAATCCAAAGAAGGGCAATGCCAAAGAATGTTCAAACTACTGTACGATCACAAGTAGTGACAGATTTTATTTTTTGAGGCTCTTAAGCATCAAAGAATTGAGGCTTTTGAACTATGGTGCTGGAGAAGACTCTTGCGGGTCCCTTGGACAGCAAGGCGATCAAACCAGTCAGTCCTAGAGGAGATCAACCCTGACTGCTCTTTAAAAAGCCAGATCCTGAACATGAAACTCAAATACTTTGGCCACCTCGTGAGAAGGAAGGATTCACTGGAGAAGGGCCTAATGCTGGGAGCGATTGAGGGCAAAAGAAGAAGGGGACGAGAGAGATTTATTATTTATTAGATTTATATCCCGCCTCTCTTCACCCCTTTCGGGGGAACTCGAGAATGAGGTGGCTGGATGGAGTCACTAAACCAGTCGGTGCAAGCTTAAATAGACTCCGGGGTATGGTAGAGAACAGGAAAGCCTGGAGAAACATTGTCCATGGGATCATGATGGGTGGGGTGGGGTGGTCAGACATGACTTTGCAACTAATAACAACAACAAAAACTTAGTAGTCAAATAACTATAAGTTGCATTATGCGACATTTTCAGAATCATTAAATTAAATTATTTGGCTGATAATCCATTGTTGTTATGACAACAAATATCCAGCGCTAAACATTCCATCTGTTGACTGCAGCAGCAATCAATAGCCATTTCATAACAGTGTGGAAACCTACAAGAACTAAGTGTTATGTTGAAATATAGTGAAATTTGTCAACATTTCCAAGTACAGTGTTTTGTAAACATAACAGTATGAAATCCAAATTTTCCAACTGTGTCTACAATCTCTTTATCTCAGTTAAACTACCCTTAGTATGAATTGTAGCTGTTTTGTCTGAGTCCAAGTAGAGACAGCCTTGTTCCTGTTGTCACCATCCTACAGCTTAAAGTGATTTTATCTTTTAATAGAAAGTTGTGTTTTTCGTGTGTGTAAGCCCATGCAGATTTAAACGTATGGCCATTGGGATAACTAGGTTTCTGTTAAAGAGAATACTGTATTTCAGTAGAAGAGAATATATGTAGTTCAGAGTTGAACTGTGGAGTCCTTGATGTTGTCTGAGCTTGGTTACTTGCTTGTAGACATTTTGTTACCAGACTACATAATATAACCAATGCTATTGAATGTATGATTTACTCCCTGTTTATATACATCAGCTTGCTCTGTCAGGGTCACTATTGTTTATCAGGGCTACTCTTGCTTTGACAAAGCTGTCTAACTAAGAGGATTGCAGTTTTTACCTACAGAGTAGACAGGGAAGTTAGAAAGGATTGATTTTACAATATAACTCAGATTTAAAATCAATATCCATGAAATTATGGCACAGCACTTTTTTTAAAAAAATGTCCTTTTAAAAGTTCCTCTTTGATGTTCCATGTCAAAAGTGATTGAAAGGTTCTTTTCAATTGTCTTGTCAATAACCTGGGAGAACGACACTAAATATGAAATTTGTTCTGTGTATGGGTATATGCACACTACATTTCAGTTCTTTAAATTTTCAAATATAAATTCCTTCAGGTGAAAAAAAGAATCTTCATGGGATGATACAAAGGTTAATATTGGGCAAGAAGATCAACTCCAATCAAACATAGGACATTAACTACAAACAATAATCATGAAAATAAAAGATACTATTGGTATCAGGCTTCATGCTAAGTCTGACTGTAAGTTTTGGCTCTGCACACAGTTATTTAGGAAGTGACATTACTCAGCATAATGCTGTCAGAAGCTATTTGTTTAGGTTAATATTTTAATTGCAGACAAAAATGAAACCATATTTATCCTGACGATTTCCCTATATAGAATGAAGAAATCAAAACTTATACAGTATCTTACCAAAGATAGATATCCTCTGCAGTAGCAGACTTTACCTCGCAGCAATTTCATGAACAAGTTAAAGTGGGGGTGTCAACCTCGTGGCCCGTGGCCTGGATGCCTCACGCGCTAGTCATGCCCAGTTTAACGAAGGAGGAAAAGTCGTGGTACATCACATGATGATGCCATGACAACCCAAGTTTGACACCTCTGAATTAAAACAATTTTAAGGACTTTAAAGGGCTTTCAGAATGTGGGTGACTCTTGGGTTTTATGTGCATTCCATTTGGAATTATTTTTTTCAATACAGTTCTGATTTAATTATATATTTTTACATAACATGGAATTCCTTTTTTGTTTGTTGTTTGATGTAAAGTCCTTAGATTTATATACTTTTTCTTTCCATCTGCCTGAGACTACTTGATTATTCTGTTGATATTCTTGGAAGGCATATTTCCATGTCTGACTTCTCTAGCCTTCCAAGCTTTCCAAGAATATCAAAAAAAAAGTCATCCACAAATTAAGCAAATAAAATCCAAGAGCGGTATCCACAGTCTGAGAGCTCTTTAAAATAACTGGTTCGTGAAATTTCAGCACAGTGAGGTCTGGAGATGCTTCTGGAGAGAAGGTATGCCAGTGAACTAATTGTTCTCTCTAGACCAGGAGTTGGTGGTTCCTGCCTTGCCAGTTCTTTCCCTGCAATTGGCATATTCAAAGGTTAATTTCTTAATTATTTAAACACAGTTTTTAGAGCACTGATAAGTCAATTTCCAGTGGCTCAGCTGATTTCAGTAATCTCCAATTTGACAAACTGTACTTTGCATTATCCAAGAAGAAACTTGCTTGCCATAATTATGCAAAGGCAGCCCTTTAAATTATGTACATCACCTAGGGATCCATACAACATATAAGGATGCCCGTTGCTTTAAAAATATTCTCTTACCAATAGTCAAATTAATATAGTTCTGACTTTGCCACCCTAGTCTTATGTCAAAAGTAAAATTATAGCATAACATATTACTTTTATTATAAAGTAATAAAGTAATTTACTTAATTACTTTAAAGTAATAAAGTAATTTGCCGGCAAGCGTGGCCTTGACCATCTTGTTCCCTTCTCCTTTCCTTCTCCCCCCTCGTGCATGATTGAGTGAATGCATGAGTTTTTATCTTTTATTGTATAGGCAATTGTATTTTTATTGTATGTACTGCCGCCTTGAGGTCCCCCGGAAGGGGTGAAGAGAGGCGGGATATAAATCTAATAAATAATAATAATAATAGTAATAATAGTAATAATAGTAATAATAGTAGTAGTAATAATAATAATAATAATAATAATAATAATAATAATAATAATAATAATAATTTTATTCATTTATTTATTAAATTTA
>JANHGC010006161.1:220942-232460 GCA_027560395.1 Boaedon fuliginosus | reverse complement strand
GATAGATAGATAGATAGATAGATAGATAGATAGATAGATAGATAGATAGATAGATAGATAGATTTAGTTCCTAAATCTATTGATTAAGAGACATCCTATAATAAACCATATCCACTTTGGCATGGCTAAATTGTGTGTGTGTCAGTGTGTGTATTCGGAACTTAGCCATGCCAAAGTGGATTATTATTACCAAGTATACATAGAATTTTAATTTAAGGAGACGATTTTTTAGATGGATAAGATTCAGTAAAAGAAATAGCACACTAGTAGGTCCATATTTATGTAAGTATTCCCTCCAATATTTCCAAACAGATCTCAAGAGGCTACCTGATTTTTAGCATCAAATAGAACTAAGAATATTGTGTTAGCTTCTGTTATTACTGGGAGCAGGGTAAGGAGACAGTATGTTAATAAATGTTGCTTCGTTTGTGAGTAGTTGTATTTTTTTTTTACAGGTTGCTTCTGTGACAGAATATGGAGCATTTATAAAAATTCCAGGAACCCAAAAACAAGGTTTGATTAATTATATGGTGACTATTTGGTGGACATTCTTTTGTTAGTATAGTGAATTGGGTTACTTTTCCATTCCCAAGTAATCTTGGTGGCTTACACAAAGCTTACACTACTAGTCATTGACTTATGATCACTATTGCGGTCAAAATTTATGTTGCTAAGTGAGACAGTTGTTAAGTGATTTTTTTTACCATTCTTGTTACAGTTGTTAAGTGAATTACTGCAGTTGTTAAGTTAGTAACATGTTACGTGAATCTTGCTTCCCCATTGAGTTTGATTGTTAGAAGGTCACAAAAGGTGATCACATGATCCTGCGACATTGCAACCATCATAAATATGAACCAATTGCTAAGCATCCGAATTTTGATCACATGACTGGGGATGCTGCAACAGTTGTAAAAGAGTTATAAGTCACTTTTTTCAGAGCCATTGTAACTTTGAACAGTCACTTAATGAACTGTTGTAAATTGAGGATTACTTGTATTATGGGAAAATGAATAGAAAACAAAATTGAATAGTTTCTTTGTAGAACATAGGTTGTTTTAGAAAATTGTTATTGATTTCCAGCAGAAAATAAATATTTTCTCTCTTGTTATTGCTGTAGGCCTTGTTCACAAAAGCCAAATGTCAAACTGTAGAGTGGACAAACCTTCAGAGATGGTGGATATTGGAGAAAAAGTGTGGGTAAAACTTATAGGAAAAGAGGTAAATTTGTGGTTCCATTTATTGATTTCTACCAAATAAAGATTTCATAGTATAGTTAATAAATACTTTTATTAAAACGGAATGATATCACTATTTTACATTTACTCTGAAGTTTACAGGCAAAGCTGCTGAAAAAGTATGCAATCTGAAAATCTAAATTCTTATAGTAAACCTTAATTTCATTGGAATTTTAAATAAACATGGAATTGAATGAGATTGAGTTTTATGAATGATGCAGTTACAAGACCTCAAATGAGTTCAAAACTTGATCCATTCTGTAAATTTATTGTAACTATGCAACTCAATTAAAGTTGGTTACATATTTCACAAAGTACCCAGTCTGAAATATCCAGTCCAATTCTGCCCTAAATTATAGATAGTTGATAATATCTGAAAGCTCATTGTGAATAGCTAATGTATTTTATATTAATACATTGCAATGATTGAAATATAGTACTTTAAAGTGATTATTATAACCTCAACATCAGTTTTTTGCCTTGGATATCTGGGAATGAAACAAATCAAAATGTATTGCCTTGTGTTTTCAGAAGACAGATGACAAACTGAAACTTTCTCTTTCCATGAAAGTTGTTAACCAAGGAACTGGAAAGGACTTAGACCCCAATAATGTTGTCCTTGAGTAAGTGAAATCTCCATTCCTCTAATCTTCCTTCTCTATACCAGAGGTTTTCTACTATGACTTGTCATGAAGAATGTGTAAAAATCCAACAGTTCTTTTGAGCTCAGTAGAATTGATCACCAAGATCAACCCCTAGGCTGTGGACCAGTACCAGTCCTTGACCTGTTAGGAACTGGGCCACACAGCTGAAGGCGGCCAAGTGAACCCTACTGTAAACTGCACATGTGAGGGATCTAGGGGTTCTCCTCCCCCTCTTCCGGTCTGTGGAAAAATTGTCTTCCACAAAACCTGGTGCCAAAAAGGTTGGGCACCACTGCACCAAGAGACCCAGCAACAAAATGTAGCGTGGAGAATTCCTGTTCAACAGTCTTGTAAAGCACTTCATTCCACTTTTTCTGTTGGTTTTATTTCCTCTCATAGAATAGCCAGTCAACATTTTATGTTTAATAAGTGTGATTATACCATGCCAAGGTGTTGGATTCTTCCCACACTTATACCCCACACTTCTTAACCGCCCATCTCATCTCTGTGTTGGCAAATGAGTTGCACTATTTCTGTTATTCCTTATTTATACACAAACATGTATTTTCAAAGCTGTGAAAACCATCTTGTTTTGGCAGGCTTTTTGAGTAGACCTGTGTTTCTTAAACTTGGAACTTTAAAATGTGGCTGTGGAACTCTGGGAGTTGAAATCCACACTTGTGTAGACAGGTGGTCCTGGGGGCATTTAAAATTTTAGCATGTTTTTATGAAATACGCTTTTGTAGTATAGAAATTGTCTTGAGCTGTGACACGTTAGATGATGTAAAAAGGTTGCTAAAATAATTTTGTGATTGCATAGATTTCAATAAGTTAGAATAATAGAGAATGACAATTCAGGAAGCTATCTTAATATTAATTTTCTTGACATAACTTAGAATGTGTTCATTGTTCCTAGTAGAACCAGGTTTTTCCCATATTAATAGTGTTTCTGTTTTTGAAAATTCTTGTGTTTTTATGCAGTCAAGAGGCACGGAAAAAATGTTCCTTTAGAGATTATACCAGTCAAAAGATCACTTTAGAAGCTGTTTTGAACACTGTGTGTAAGAAGTGTGGTTGTCCAGGTACGTGATTAATATTTTTTTAAATTATTGTGCATTTTCAGAGAGTTATAGAAGGTAGGGGTTTTAAAGAAGTTGAGAAATGAAGGAAATATTTTTATTCCATATAGTGACTATATGTGCCCTTTTCCTCAAAAGTGGATAACATAAATGTAATGAGACTTAAGCACATAAATAGCATCTAGAGTTCTGTATAAATCTTTTTTTGAATATTATTTTTTATTATTTTCATTTTAAAAAGAAACAAACAGAAACATATAAAACACAGATACAACATCTTATAAACTTCTGATTCTGATTGTGTTACATCATGTGGATCTTACTACATATTAGATTCATTTTTCTTATGGGAATTCTGTATAAATCTTGAGGAAGTAGAGAAGAATAATCTTTAAAGGTTGCCTTATTTTATTTATCTATATAATTCATTTGTTGTAGGTCATTTTGCCAAAGATTGCTTCATGCAGCCAGGAGGGACAAAATACACTCTCATACCAGAGGATGAACCTGTCCCTGAAGAAGATGAAAAGAAAGCTCACCACTCTATGAAGAAAAGGAAAAAGGTATCTACCATTCTCAGTCATCCAGGTCACAATTGCCCAGCGATGCTTTCCCAAGTAGCAATTGGACTTTCTTTGTTTTTCCTTGAAGACGTTTTGGTTCTCATCCAAGAAGCTTCTTCAGTTCCGATTGAATGGTGGAGAATGGAAGGATTTATATTCCCTGCAGTCATCTGGTCTTTAGCACTCCCTCTGAAAGTTGTTGAGGCCACTTGGGGGTTTATCTGTGCCTCAGAGTCAGCTGAATAGTGCAAATGGGTGTGGAGCCTTCTTGGAACTGCTGAAAGGACTGTGTCGTAGACTGGAGATAGATGATGTCTATCCTTCCCCCTCTGTTCAGAGATGGCTGTTCAGTTTTGACACAGATGGCCTCGTTGACCCCGCTTTCAAACCAGCAGTCCTCTCTGTCCAGAATGTGGACTTGGCTGTCTTCAAAAGAGTGACCTTTGTCTTTCATTGAAAGGTTCCACTTTCTCAAAGCTGCATGTCAAATGTTACTTGAGAGAGCTATGCTGTTAAATAGATAAGAATTTTTAGCATTTCACAGAGCTCTGACATTAAAAGATACAAAGTATCTACTGAAATTTCCCTGCACAAACTGAGCATGCTTAATTTATAATTAGACGCCAGTCTGCATATGTAGTTTAGTTTGCATTCTACGTAATAAACAATGGATCTTATTGTTGCAGTGAAGTAGTTCCATTATACAAGTACTCTTCAACTTACAAAAATTCATTTTAGTGATGTTCAAAGTTACAATGTCACTGAAAAAGGTGACTTAAGACCGTTTTTCACTCTTAGGATCATTGCAGCATCCCCACGTGATCAAAAATTGGATTCTTGGCAACTGGTTCATACTTGTGACGGTTGCAGGATCTCGGGGTCATGTGATCACCTTTTGCAACCTTCTCACAAGCAAAGTTAATGGGGAAGCCAGATTCACTTAACATCCGTGTTACTAACTTAACAACTGCAATGATTCACTGATCAACCATGACAAGAAGGATCATAAAATGGGGGGAAACTTAGCAACAGAAATTTTGGGCTCAATTGTAGCTGTAAGTCGAGGACTACCTGTATAGTGATGTATTTGCTCTGTCATACAGAATTCATCAAGAAATTTTTTTTTCCTCCCAACCAGGATAAAAAGAAAAAAAGGAAACGTAAGAACACAGACATGGAGGCTTCTGACAGCACCAATTCTGACACTGGGAATCAGCCAGCGCGGAAGAAGGCAAAACGCAAGGAAAAAAACAGTCCATCTCGGAAAAGGAAAAAGAAGCATCATAAGAAAAAGCACAAAGAATGAGAATTGAGAATCTGACTCTGGGCTGCATGTGTTCTCAGTGCAAATTGTGGCTTCCATTCCCTGCGGTGATCAGTTGGAAAAAGAACAACTGAACCAGCAGGATGCTTTAAGATAAAGTGGTTTTTCCTTCTTTGAAAAGCACCTTTGTTTTTCAAGGATTATCACAAGGATGGCTATTCTCCCATAAAGTGGAAAGGAAGGAGCAGCCTGCCACTGGGTGGTTGTTCCAGATGTTGACTTCATTCTTGTGAAATCTTACTCTGTTCTTTCATTTCTTCATGCTTGGATTTTAGCCAGCCTGTTTGGAGCAACCCAGAGCCTTCTTGCAGGAACTTGTATGGAGCTGGCAGTCAGTGCATTTCCTCACTTGGGAACAGCTGTGTGTTGACTCAGCATCCGCCAGTTATTGTCTGCCTACCAGCAGAAGGAACTGTGAATGTACCCTCTCGCCCAACAGGGACACATTGGTTCAACAGATCATGCCACTGCATTCCTGTTATCCTATTTGTCCTGTAATACTGTAGGAGGAAGAATCAGGTACAGGAGCAGTTGTCTTAAAGACTAAGAAACGAGCCAAGTGAACCATGAATAAAGTTTAAGTTTGTGGGGTTCTTTTTACTGTAGTTTTGGATTTGGAGAAGGGACAGAAATAGGGACTTTTCCAGTTATCTCACTTTCCTATTGTGAGATGCTTTAAAAACTAGCGTGTCGGCACCTTTGTGTCTCTAAGCTCACTTACATTGTACTTTATTAGTTTTTGAGGCTGCAGGGGTGCAGTCAGTGATTTGAGTAGATGCTGCTGCATTTTGGGGGTTATTTTTCCCAGACTGGGTTTAAGAGCTGAAATGAAGACTCCAGACCTCAGGGAGTCTTCATAGAGCTATTTTGCTCCCCGCCCACAGAAGAGAAAATTGCCTGAATGGAGCACACATAAATGAAACTGAGGGCAGCGTGCTGCTCTTACATTGACCGTTACACTTTAGGGCAGGGGTTCTCAACCCCCGGTCCATCGACTGACACCGGGCTATTGCATGCCAGCAACCAGGCTGCGCAAACAAGTGAAGCCCCATCCGTGGGATGCAGGCAGCATACAAAACCACACCCCTCTCCGGTCTCTGGAAAAACTCTCCACGGAATTGGTCCCTGGCGCCCAAAAGGCTGAGGGCACTGCTTTAAGGCATTGTTATTCAGACAGGAAACTACTGGTCAGTTCCAAGGCTCTAGTCTAAATTGGGAAATTGAAGAACAGCCTGGCAGAAATCAATGACAATATAGTGACTTGTTACAACCCCCCCTCCCCACAGTACCAGTCCATGAAATGCCATGAGCCGAAGCCAGCTTGAAAGAACTTTCCACCCCATTATATTATTTTAGCTATTAAGAGTGCAGAAATACAGTCAGTGACATAACCATTGGAGCGCCAGCTTTTCTGTGTTATCCTGGCAACTTTGAAGCTTATGTCTTAGTTATATCCTGTCTTTCTGCCTTCGGTAAATCTAAGATGATTTATAGAAGGTGAGTAACTAAACTTTCTTTGATCAGAGATTAGGTAAGATAGCTGTCTTGCAGATCATGCCTCTAGCATAGTACTATTTCTCAGAAATGTAACTGTCAATCACTCCAAGAACCATAATTGCAAAAAAAAAAACTTGTTCATGCCTATATTACCTTCAGAAGTTCTTCAAAGCAAACCACTGCTTGTGTTTTATTGAATGTTCCTACTCTCTGATTGGCACAAACCACATTGATGGCATAAGCCTCTACACAATGTAGGTTTATCTTCTCTTTGTGTTACAAGGAAAAGTGGTGCATGCTTAAAAATTTTCAGCCTGGTTCATGAAGTTTTTAAACTGGGATCTCTAATAGAGGTGCTAATTTTTTTGTTTGCTGAATATAGATTCCACCAAAGTGCCTCTGTGTAGTGCATGCCTAAGGACTAAAGATTACAAGAGGCACAATGCTACACAATAACAAAAATATATCACTAGAATGTCCACCAGTGAATGAAGACACAATAACAAAATAGCCAAATTGTAACCCAATTAAGATAAAGACCCAAGGGCTAGCTGTTTTGAGCAATTCTGGGATGTAGTCAGGATTGGAGCCTGTCAGATGTGCACTTGGGAGCTGTTCCAAGGAACTGGTCTGGCCATCCAGCCACGCAGTGTCACCGAACTTACCCCCATCCACCCACCCCATTCCAAAGTGTGCAGCTTATTTTTTCCCTGAGTATATCAATCTGCCCAGACTTATTCCAATGGGAGAATGCAGTCCTGCAAACAAGGGCCGAATCTCACAGAGCTATATAAGTTAGCATTTTCAATTGCATCTGGAAGGCCATTGGCAATTAGTGCAATACTTGTATTACTGGTAGAGCAAAGACCAGTCAACCCATTGGCTCCTGTAGTTTGAACCAGCTGAAACCTGTAAATGATCTTCAAATGTAGTGTGTGTTGCAGTAATCTAAGCAGATGGTGATGAGGGCATGAGTCACTACAGTTAAGATAGAGTAGAACTGCAACTCGCATGCCAGCCAAAGCTACAGCCTCTTGCTTTTCCAGCAGAAGCCATGAGGCCAGAGGTATACCTAAGTCATACACCTGTTTGCCCAAGAAGCATGTGCAAAATAATTATTGACCAGATGTATTGGATGAATAAAGGCATAAAGTAATACCCAGGGCTGTTCCTCTCTCCCATCATATTCCAGTTAATTTATTTTGCAAAGGTAAGAGGGAGGGGTTGGTGAGTCAGGTAGACCTTCCCATGAATTGCTAATTGGATATCTGTTTCCTGTTAAGCTAAAACATTTGGAACAAGTCTCTTGTTTATGCAGTGTAGAAACTCTAGCAGAGTTGCATCAGTCCATGGCTGCCCAAAGTAAGGATTGACAATATTTTATTAAAAGGCATCCATTGTTGAGCTGTAGCTACTTCATCAAATGTAGAAATGCAATACTTAAGAACATGCTTAAGAACACTTAGCTGGTGATATAAATTCAAAATACATATCTGGCTTTGTGTTCCTGGAGGGTACAACATTGATATCAGTAATGCTGATATAAGCAGGGCTCAAGTACATTGCTGTTCCTTTTGACTCACGTATTGATACTCCAGAAAGAAAGCATAAAATGTTTTAAGTGTCCAATGCAATTTAGATCGACACAACCAGAAACAAATAGGGTTTTTTGTTATATAAAATGTGATGATTTTTTTCTAGAAGAAACTCATTGAAAAAGCATGGAGATAACCAGTCACGCAGATGAAAGGCTCTAGGACCGTGTTTCTTAACCTTGGCGACTTTAAAGATGCGTGGACTTCAACTCCCAGAACTGACTGCTGCTTGGGAAATTCTGGGAGTTGAAGTCTGCACATGTTAAAATTTGCCAAGGTTGAGAAATAGAGCTTTAGGAGATGGTGCTTTCGGCAAAGACAGCCATTGTTTCGGTGTGCTTCATTTAAGGTCACTGATAGGAGAAATATATGCCCCTCCCTAAATACATATACTGGAGAATCTCTAGACACTAAGCAATGGAGCAAGAAATTTTGGTCAAAAATCATATAACCAGCCCAGGAATGACACAGTGCTTTGGAAATACTGTTGCTGACAGCAGGGGAAAATAAAACTGGTGTGGCACGTATTTCCAAACCTGTCTTTTAAAAGTTGGTCACTCCACCCAGAGGTTTGTGTCAGAAATTCCAGTTTGCTCACTGCTGCCTATAAGATCCATTCAGGTTATTTGCTGTGCCTTCCTAAACCTGAATTGATAAATAAGCTATATTCATGTTTCTAGGGTCAATTTATATACAAACAAGTCAAATAAAGATGCAGGACAATGATATCCATTATAACAATGGCTAAAAACAGGGTCTGTGAATGCTATGTAATGTTTAAAATTACAGGCATTACATTCCACACTAGAAAAGGATTTTAATAATTCAGATCTTTAAGAGATCCCACTCTGATATCAAACAGCCTTGTAGCTAACGCAGGTGGTTCTGTGTCTATTAGGTCACCCTCAACTAGCAGAGTCATGAGACAACTTGTAAATTTGCTAGCTGGGGAACCTTGATTAATTTTGTTCCAGATCATTAGTAATTGTGATGGGAAAAACAATCTTGACTGATAAGCAGTGGAATATATAGTTTTGGAAACTGACTATCTAGAACACAAGGATGAGTCTAATCCAATATTAATCTTGCACATATTTTGTTTTGCAAAATAATAGAATACGGTAGTTTTGCAGAAGGCAAGCACATGTCTGTATAGCAGACTAGCCGATAACCCGGCTTCACTTGGGTATTTATCTCAATGCTGTATTAAAGAGAGGAAAATCCTGTAGTCGGGACTCGCGCTGTTGTACTGTGTGTGAAGCTCTATATGTAGTAGCTCTATGTCTCTTACTGTTTAGTCGGGCTTCAGGCTGCTCTTTTGCACAGCATCGCAAGTCAGAAGGAGCCCCATCACCATGGCATCTCCACTATTTTTAAGGAACAGAGAGTGTTTAAGGAGTGTTAGAGGTGTCTTATCCCCACAATGTTTGTTCCCAGAGGGTAAGTCATCTGTGTACAGCGTTTGCTTGAAATTGCTCAAGCCGTGCCAGAGCGTTCCTGGAACTTGCATACATACACATACACACATCCGATTTTATATATATAATAATAGATTTTGTGGCTCAGTTGCCAATTACAAGCAGGCAACAGTGAGATCTAACGCAGACTTGTCTACTCAGTTTCCTAAGAAATACTTCAGACATGCAACAGCATGAACATAGCAACTGCCTCTGTCAGATAAGTAGAAACTAAGCTTCAATTTTGATGAAAATGCACATAATCCTGAGAAAAGCAGAACATGTAGAAAGAAACTCAACTAGGCATTTTTTTGTAACAATTATTTCACTTTATTACTTTTTTTTTTTTTAAAGATCTCTTCGATAGTAAAAATGTGTGGCTGCACCCAAAACTCCATAAAGGTGAAGGTGACCTGGCGCTTATGAAGAGAGCTCAAGTTGGATACTGAAAGGTCTCCAAAATTTCAGTCAGTGTACAAAACACAGAAAGAAAAAAACACCAGCAATTTGGCAGTGAAAAATAGTATTATGGTAGGAAGTAGGTAGAAACTTTCTAGTTATCCTTCTGGTAGGTACGAGTGCAGACCACATCACCCATTGTCAGAGTCTGAAAGGGAAGATGATACACAAGACAATTATTATCTTTTATTCTGGAATGCTGAAGGAAAACTTCCCTGTGGGACAGAAAATTATCACTTTTATTGCACTGGAAATTATTACAGGCTTGGTTTGCCCAATTTACAAAGGCATTAACCATTATTTTGCTAACCAAAAATGAGCCAGACTTGCCCTGCATATTGAATTGAATCAAAATAAACCAAATTACGATACAGTTGGGTTGGGTGATCCCTGTGGCTATATTTCTCTATGAATAAAGGATTGTTCCCTACCTTTTTGTAATAGAATATCTAACTAAGCTAGGGATGCTACCCACTGCATTATTTGGTTTTATGTTCCCTTTGATCGTTTATTCATTTGGAAAAAAAAGGAAATAATTCAGAATTCCCAATTAATCCTAGTTGATTTTCATTGTCTAGAAGGGCTTTGGTATCTTGAGATTGATATAACCAATCTCAACAATGTCCCAAGTGAACTTCTTCCTACAATAGAAGCCACCAACTGCTAAAGAAAAAAAACAAACGTTGGTTGTCTTACCAAAATCAGCTTGCCATCTTTTAATTCTCGAACGAGTGAGGTCTCCTTTCCATTCCATTTTTGTTGGTGAACAAGCTTCCCTCCATCTAGTGTCACAACAGACTGTAGAAAGAAACAACCATGCTCATTTCATAGCCAGACAGCTTGGGGATTATGAATGGAAAAAGGGATTATGCAAGATTTTAAAAAGACAATTGAGTCTACAGTTGTGAGTTGCCCTTTTTCTGCCTGTGTTTGCATTAGTCATGTATAACAGTAGTCTTTTGAAGCAGAAGCCTAGAAACTTAGATTAGATAACTGCATGTTAAGTGAAATAATACGTAACTAGTTTGCTCTTTTTTTTTAAATAACAGCCACGGACCCCCAGATTGGAATCACAATTATGTGATTCTGGAAAGCACGGTAAATATTTTCAATGGTAAACTTTTTCTTCTTCTACCAGAAGATTGGGTCAATCTGAAAACCTTTCCCAACCTCAATAGCTCCCTAATCTTCCCTCCTTTTGCATCAATGGAAAATTGGGTAATTACCATAAAAGGGATTTTACTTCAGCAATACACAAAAGAAAGGATTAGCTAAGTAAAATTTTCCATGAGTAGTTAAAGAATCCTTAGAGAAATTGAAGGATTTGGAGGAGGCATTCATGAGACAACACTATAACCAATTCTACCTACAATCATCCTGCCAAAGAACTCTCTTTCATTCCAGCCACTATTCCCATTCATAGCTAATGGCAGTTTAGTGGTAGAGTAAAGGTAAAGGTAAAGGTTCCCCTCGCACATATGTGCTAGTCTTTTCCTGACTCTACGGGGCGGTGCTGATCTCTGTTTCAAAGCCGAAGAGCAAGCGCTGTCCGAAGATGTGTCCATGGTCATGTAGCCAGCATGACTAAATGCCGAAGGCACATGGAACGCTGTTACCTTCCCACCAAAGGTGGTCCCTATTTTTCTACTTGCATTTTTACATGCT